>LPNX010737911.1:195641-212255 GCA_001517045.1 Pseudotsuga menziesii
GCAGTAGGCCGATATATTCCATCGACTCGCGATAATATCGGATTGTGTCGCGATATATTAAAATATCGCGATATATTCAATATATCGGAAAATGTCGCGATAAATAGGGGCCGATATATCGCCGGGGTCATTAAGTCGCGATATATCGCGATGTCGGCGATATATCGCCGATATATGCAACTATGGGACTCTCGAGTAGTCTTACATCCTTCAGGCAGTCCCTTCCGTGGAGGGTTTGCACCTGTGAAAATATGGCCATATGCAGTGATAAGTTTAGAGAATGAGGAGGAAACTGCATTAATGCTTTTACTGCTCGACGTTTCGATCTCTCTCTGAGATCATCATCAGGAGTGCTTACTCAAGTTGATCAAGGGGCCAATGAACCGTTTATATATGGTTTGGGTAAGTATGGGTGGTTTTAATCCTTGGCTGGTCGGCTTGGATTAGAAGTCTTTTAGGGTTTTAATAATTAGAACACCTACACCAACTTGGTGTAGGTGTTCTAATTATACATTAGAAATTTTTTAAAATAAACTCAAAAAATGGTTTATTAAAACCCTAAAAGACTTCTAATCCAAACCGACCAACCTATAGATTAAAACCACCCATACTTACCCAAACCATATATAAACGCTTCATTGGCCCCTTGATCAGTTTGAGTAAGCACTCCTGATGATGATCTCAGAGAGAGATTGAAACGTCGAGCAGTAAAAGCATCAATGCAGTTTCCTCCTCATTCTCTAAACTTATCACTGCATATGGCCATATTTTTATAGATAAGACTCTTGAATCTCACCATAAAGTGGATCAAGAGCACTCTTTGTCGGAGAGCTATGTTTGCTAATAAAATCTTCAACTCACATATCCCCTAAAATTGGAACTTACTATTCTACAGTGTGTATGCTCTACCTGTTCGGGATACCCAGAAACACTGTAACTTGTTAATTCGCACACTTATTTCCAAGTACAATCATAATAAAATTTATCACCCCATAACCAACAAACCGGCGTTGAACGTGATCATATTTCTAAGTGGGAAAATCTTTATTGGGGGCGCTGGGTGGCTCTCTTCGTTTGCAGTGGTTGAAAAGTTATTGAACGTCTCGCTGCAAACTGGAAGGTCCAACATGTCTTCAAACGAGGCCACTTAGAATATTTTTTCGGTTAGATTTCCAGTACCTTGCGTACCGGTTGGAAATTCCCTTAGCCTTAATAAACAAGATCATCTTAAAAAATACACAATAAAATCGACTAAGAGCATTTGCTAAACGATCTCACGAACATTTTTGAGACTTGTATTTCAGCATCTCCAACACTTTGACTCCATTTTGGCATTGGTCTTTTAATTCTTTCGCATTATCTAAGTCGAACCATTTGTCATTTTTTATAAATATCTTATGTTGTGGATGCTTTAATTTCAATCTTTTTATTCAATTTATATCGTGTTGTGCAAATAGCAACGCGGATTGCTTAATTGATTATTGTGTATATCATAAAAACTCCTAAATAACACTAATTCACACCATTCATCTAAGAACACCTTTAACAACAAGATCCTTAGACAACTCTTTTTAGGGACTACCCTCCTTTGCTTCGTTGGGATCAGGTGATAGCACCTGGTCTTTGCTTGTCCCCAGGGCCACACCTTTCCCACTCGGGAAACATCAGTGCAAAAGATTTCTGCTGACGGTGTGCATTCGATGGACAACAATGCCCACCCTTTACTTTTATATATAAAGTTTTAAATTTTTGGAAAAGGTAAATATCTTTTTTTGGTAACCTTTAGAGGTAAAATATTAAAAATAAATAAAAATAAAAATAATGATGATTTAAGGCACACCTTAGTTTACTTTATAGTATTGTTATCACATATACATTTGTAGCTGGGCTACCATGATGCAGCATACATATTTGATCTCTTTATTTTTCCGAGTTATTCATTCACATGGGGTTTTAGCATGGATCATTACAGCCTCAACCATTTCGGAGCCTTTGTTTAGCAGTATTTTCTTGCTAGGACTGAGATTTCCTTTCCCATTGAGATGCTTTCAGTGGTGACCTAGTTCTTTTGAGCAGAGTAGCAGATCATATATGCTACACAATTATAGAGGGGCTTTTTCAGATGGAGACAGGTATATGGTTTTTTGGTTTGTTTTTGCTCTATGATATATATTAAACACCTAGGTTTGTTTTGTTAGATGATCATGGTGACCTATGCTTATATGTATATTGATGCTTAAACTTGTGCTAAGACTGATCAAAGAACTCAATGTTGAAGACTATTTCTCATGCCATGCTTTACACAAATGTTAAACCTTAATGCTATGTTGGTTCCATATGTCATTTGTCCCCATCCATCTAGTTCATCCGTTGTTTGAATTTTATCCCATGACTTAGATTGACTGAGACTTGCAAGCTTGAAGATCTTTTCCCCATTTTGACCCCTATGCATGATAGACTCCATTTTTCTCTGTGTCTTTGGCTTATGAAGTATGTGGCTTGGCCAATGTGTCTAGGTTCACCGGGTAGTTTTCTTTTAGTCTTCAAAACAAGTACTCCTCCCAACAGTGTTGCTAAACACTAAAGCATCAAAACACATAAATGTTATATCTAAACGACACAAAGTATAAATGTTTAAAAACTAGTTAGTGGGCAAAGGGTTGAACACTCATTCTTTGTATAATGTAAGGCTCATCTGCCCTCCACAGGGGCAGCACAATGAGGTAAACCCGTTAGGGTTATGAATGCTCGCTAGTAGCGGGGCTAGGCCTTAGTCATTCACTGGAGCTCAGAAGGTTATCCAGGGCACCTGCTTTAGTAGGTTGGCTACTATCTTATGAGAAAGTGAAAGTTATTGAAAAAGATAATGGTCAAAGGATGAGCACTCACTTTTTGTATAGTGTTCGGCTCATTTCACCTCTCAAGGCAACAGAGTGAGACTAGCCTGCAAAGGTTACATCTTTGTCAATACTGGAGCCTAGAAGGCTTTCCAGGGCACTTGCCTTTGAAGGTTGACCAATGCTCAAGTGAAACGGAAGCTTGCTAGAGCCTGAAGGAAACAAGGCCCATGTACTTTATCCATCTGTGAGACACTGCCATCCCCTGTTACTATCTGTCATGCATATGTCATTTTGGTTGAGTGTACTAGTTATCATTCAGAGAGATCACATGGTCCAAGTCAGTTATGAGTCATTCCCCTTTACCTTAGCCTTGTTTTCCACCTTAACCCAACACTAGCATACTATTTAAACTTTGTAAGCATGGCATGCACAAGAGACTTCCAGAAGGTTCAATGATTTTTCAAAGACACATGTATATCGTACTTATTATTATTATTGTCACCATGATTCTGAATAACATGACTTAAGTTGGGTTTTAATATACACCATTGGAGCATTTCTTAGCTTGGATACATGCAAAATCATAGTCATACAACATCTCACCTACAGTTTGGGTACTTAGACCTGGTCAACTCATTTGACCAAGTCAAACACGGTTCCCAAGGCAGTGACTCAAAAAACAACAGTGCTTATATTTGCTCCAGACGTGCCCAGGACCAAAACTGCGGTGTCAATTTTCATATTTTGGCCGTAGATTGCACGTTCAATGATTATTATCACTTTATTATTGGCCAGATTTTATTATTATGGCAGTGATTTGGGTTCTCCTAGAGCATTGCAGCGTTCTAGCGGGTATGAGTAGTCACTTATACCATTCTTCTATGTCTCCAGATCATCCAGTGCATTCAGTTTGCCCCAGTTCTTAGCCTAGACATAGTTATGATGGTTTTATTCAGTTCCATAGGATGTACCACCCAAAATGAACTAGGAATTCACTGAAAAAATCGATTTGGCTAGGGAAGTCAAGGGAATGGCAGGGAATTCACTCAGAGGATGCATTTTGGCTCCCCGAACAGTTCTTCAACAGTTTCAGTCAGCATTTGGTCCAGGATTATTTTATTTTGGTTTAGGCAGTGAGGATGTCCCCCAAGGGGTGCCCCTCAACTTGGCCAATTGATGTATTATATTGTTATATCCTATGATTTGAGGTTGTAATGGGGCATAGGGTGAATTAAGCCCCTTGTGACCCCCTTTGATGTACTATCATGTCATATCTTATGTTATGTTGTGTTTTCCACCTTAGGAAGGCATCCTTGGGCGAAGTGCACCCCCCTTTGATGTGCTCACCATGATCCATGTATTTGTGATCTCCACTGTTAACGATGTCTTAATGTCAACCGTCGGATGATAGTTAGGTAAAAAAACAGACACACTCTCAAGCTATTTAAGAGAGGTGATCCCCCATTGTAAACCATGAGCTCTGGCATTGGAACTTCTGAATAAAGATATTTTTCTGGGATTCAATACTTGTGTTTTTTGTGGAGAACTGAATGTGTTGATGATTGAAATTGTCTTTCTCTTGCACTGAGGATATTTTGGCATAGTTTCTTATACTTGTTGTATCCAATTTGTTCTGCAAGCATAGGAGGCGATTTGAGGAGAAGGCACATTGGTGGGGGGACTTGCCCTGATGTCTTACTTCGGATTGATTCCGACAACAAGTGATTACTTCTTCATGACTCTTCATTTCTCTGTCAGTTGCTTCTATTTTTGCAGATCCTGATCTTTCTTGTTTAACTTACTTTTTTCCCCTTGTGTTGCAGGAAAGGAGGACGTTTGGGTTATTGAGCAAAGCAATACAACCAAGAACTTGCCCAGATATCCCATTTGATCTATGAGGGGACGATCCTCATCATCCAGGACGATATCTACAAATTTCGATTAAATTTCTCAGCTTCTTTCTTTGTATTTTATTTTTCATGCATTGCCCATCATCCATTTTACTGAAAAACCCCATTGTAGAAAGTAAGAAAATTAACTGGACCAATTTGCATTGGGAATCTGCTAATTTGGCGATCTGGGTTTTGTTGGCCATCCTGAAAACCCCCTCTCCCTCTTAGGCGTCAGCAGTAGACTCCATTTTCCCACCTTCAGGCACTAATCCTTGGCAAAGAGAGCGCCCCTCTTTAACCTAGCAGCCAATTCCCCGTGTTTCTTTTTCCAGTTTTTGCTTGGATTTTGTCACACTGTCAAATTTCTTATCCAAGTGAGTGTGTTGAAAGCCATAATTCTCTTATTCAACCTCATCTTAGGGAATTTCCATATTTCTGTTTAAATCCCCCAGGGTCCCGAGTTGGGTCCAATGAACGAACACATTGATCCTAGATTTGATCATATTTCCATAAGTCACTGATCCATTGAGCTCGAGTAGTATTGACACCATCCTTACGCACTCGTACTCAAGCATTCCCTAATTTGTGGCATATCCCTTAAATTGAGGGTTTCTAGCTCTCACCTTACGTATTCTCTGCTTGTTGGTTTGATGTGGTGATTAGCTATAGGTCTGTCCTTTTAGGATAGGTCTGGGTCTCCCCCTTTGTCACTTTTGCTTTAGTGGCATAAAGCAAAGGATATCCTAACCGGCGTGACAACCATCCATCTTTTGGGGGTTAGGGTATTCGTAGGTCACGACTTTGGTTGCTTGTCCCCTCTGCTATCTTGTATAGGATTACTCTACGGGGAAGCTACAAGATCTGTGATAACAAGTATAAAAAGTTAAATAAATTTTTTCATAAACTAAGGTTCGATTTAACCCATAGCCGACCTTATCGTATCAATGAAAAAAGTTAAAATTAGAGGGGCATGACTATATGGAAAGAAGTCATACGAACTTATTTTAAAGTACAGATGGGTCAACTATTGTTGAGTATGGTGTACGAAAAAGATGGTAGTGGCTTGTACGGTTCTATTGAGTGGCAATTGAGTATAACTACAGGATATGGCGGTAAGGATCATGTGGGTAAGTGAAAAGGTGGTTGTAGCATGGATGAAAGGGTGGCAGGTACAATTGGCGGCTGGCAAACAGAACAACAAGTACAGACTATGACAGTAGTGACAAAAACAAGTATAGATAATGACTCGGGAGTATGGCTAGCGGAATAACTGATGGCTGGAAGTATGGAATTGCACCAACATAGTAGACTATACTTACTAACAAGTGTCGTATGTATAGACAAAAAATGTGAGGGTTTGTGGAATTAACCCAAAATTGGCTCTGATACCAATGCAAGAGTAGATCACTGTATAACTGAAAATTTTTGCAATTGAATATATTGAATGATAAATAATTGATTGAATATAATGATTAAGACCACTGTATAACAATATAACAGAAAAATTCTGCAATTGAATATACTGAATGATAAATAATTGATTGAATATAATGATTATTACAATCCTTTGTGATGGTATTTCTTTATAGGCATTAGGTGGCCACGAGGGTGAATAGGTGTGTCCTTTGACCTTCATTAATTACTAACCATATTTATTAATTGTTGAAATATTGTAACTTCAAAGAATATTCTAAATTTATTTTACTAATGTACCGCAAGGGAGATGTCTTATTCCTCCTTCCAGATGTTACTATTGTATTTGTTCATCATAGAGTCATGTGGTATAACCTCCATTGTAAGTCAGGTCAATAGCACCCTAATGAATATAATATAATATTGTTTTGAGTCTTCCTAGGTGAAGTCAGCCTAGTCAGTTTAGTGGGGCCGACTTGTTAGGGTAAAATGTCAACTGACAAAAGAGTATAAATAGAGGATTTGTGTTCCTCGTTTGAACACAGACACTCACTTGTGTATAGCGCATAAGAGAGAGAGAGAGAGATACTAGCAAGGAGGAGGATCACTGGTTTGGGGTTTTATCTTATACATCTATATAGAGGAAGTTTTGCTAGGATTTCTTTCCCTTGTCTAGCTTGTGATTGTGTTGCTTTCAGTGATTATGCATATGCTACTGTTGTGAATTTAGATTAAACACTAATGATACCTAGCTAAGCATATGAAATCTTAACATGGTATCAGAGCTAGCCTGAATAGAAAAACTTTCACAAGGTGAAACTCTCTCTCCTCTCCCTTCGACAAGAAATTAGGGTTTTTGCAAAATTTGGGATTTTGAAGATTTGCTTGCATATAAAGTTACGCCTCCCTAAAGCGCATCTATTGAGCCCTAGATCAAAGTTTTTGAGTGGGTGAATCTCTGGGAAATCCAAACCCTAGTTTGGCCTTGACCTAGAAAACTACAGAAAACCAGAACTAGAAATCTGCAGAAACTGAAATCTCGCAAGCAAGTTTTGAAGGGGTGAAGATTTGGAATCTCCAGAAACCAAGTGGACCAACCAACTCGCCTCAATCAAGTGCATCTCCTAGTAAGGTTAGCTTTTCATTTTGAGAATTTTCAATTTTTAGTGACCTCCTGGATAAGATGGCCCCAAGCACTGAGCTTGAGGATAAATTGGAAGGCATAGAAAACTTTTGATCATGGAAGTATATGATTGGTCTCATTCTCAGAGAGAATGATCTTGACAAATACATCAAAGATGAAGTTGCAGAACTGATAGAAGATGAAGCTAAGGAGAAGCACCAAAAGGACCTAATGAAGGCAATGAGGATCTTTGTTGATTCTATCAAAGATCACTTGATCCCTCAGGTGTCATCTAAAGAAACAACAAAGCAAATGTATGATGCCCTTTCCAGAATGTATGAGGGAAGGAACATCAACAAAAAGATGAATTTGAGAGCTCAACTGAAGGGTACTAAGATGAACAAAGGAGAATCCATTCAGGATTACTTCACAAGGGTTTCCCAGTTCAAGGAACAACTAGATTCCATTGTAGACAACCTTGATGAAAATGAATAGTTATGACTGCTCTCAATGGCCTCACTAGACCTTGGGAGTCATTCATACGAACTATGTGCCAAAGAAGAAAGTATGAAGTTTGACATTGTATGGGAAGATTGTATCCAACAAGAAGCTAGAGAAGCTCTACTTAGAGAAGATGATCAAGCTCTAGCCACCCATACCAGAAGAAAAAAACAATCAAACTTCAAGAAGGATAGTCAGAAGGAGTATAGACCTCCAAAGAAGTTTCAAAAGAAAAGAGAAAACAGTGAGAAGAAAGACTACTCCAAATATCAATGTTATAACTGTCATAAGATTGGACACCTTGCCAAAGAGTGTCCATTGAAGAAGAAGAACAACAAAAAACGTAATGCTCATCTAGCTGAAGATGAGGATGAATAAAAAGAAGAAAGACCTTGAAAGAGACAAGCAAACAAAGATGTAGAAGAATATGTATTATTCTTTGCACTCTCTGGGTCTGTAATACCTGGAGAAGATACATGGCTTATTGATAGTGGTGCTTCAAAGCACATGACAGGGAAGAAGCAAACTCTGTCAAGACTTTAATAAAAGAACTCTCCTAAAAAAGTATCATTAGGAGATGACTATCAATATCCCATCAAAGGCATTGGTGAATCAAGCTACAGGCTTGAATCTGGAACCTCCGTGAAGATGAAGGAAGTACTATATGGACCAGGTTTGAAAAAGAACTTACTTTCCATCTTAGCATTAGATAAGAACGGACAAGTACTCATGTGGACCAAAGGAAATTCACTTGAAGATGTTGTGGTCATTGGTGAAGAAGGAGGATTGTACAAGCTCAAAGGACATCCAAAAACAACCCTTGTTCATGAGACCACTAGCTCAAGTGAACTATGGCATAGAGGGCTTGCTCACATCAACCACAAAGCATTACCCTACGTTAGCCAAAGTCATAACAGGTTTACCAGATTTGAAGATCGATCATGAAGGTACTTGCAAAGGATGTGCAAGAGGAAAGAACATCAAGAATCTATTTTTGAAGAGTGAAACAAAGACTAAAGATACGTTGGAATTGATTCATTCTGATGTATGTGGTCCTATGCCTTCCACATCTTTAAGTGGATATGAATACTATGTTATATTTATTGATGACAATTCAAGAAAGATATGGATATACTTCTTGAAGACAAAGAGTGAAGTGTTAGGCAAATTCAAGGAATTCAAAGCCTTGATAGAGACCCATTCAGAAAGAAGAATCAAAACACTCAGAACAGAGAATGGTGAAGAATATACTTCAAAGGAATTTGAAGCATTCTGCAAAGAAGCTGGAATGAAGAGGGAACTAACCACTCCTAACAATCCCCAACAGAATGGTGTCGCGGAAAGAAGGAATAGAACCATTATGGAAGCAGTGAAAACAATGATTCATGATCAAGACCTTCCCATGCATCTATGGGCTGAAGCAACAAGAACAACTGTGTATGTGCAGAACAAATTATCTCACAGTTCCCTTGGATTCAAGACTACTGAAGAAATGTATACGGGAAAGAAACCTGAAGTGAGCCATCTTAAGATATTTGGCTGTCCAGTATATGTTCACATTCCAAAAGAGAAGAGAACCAAGTTGGATCCTTCCGGGAAGAAGGGAATATTTGTTGGATACTGTGAAGTCTCCAAAGCCTTCAGGATATACATTTCAGGATTCCATCATATAGATATTAGTAGGCATGTAACCTTTGATGAAGAAACAACTCTTAAGAAATCCAAAAGGTGTCAGCTTAAAGAAGTACATGAAGAGGATGTACCTCCCAAAAAGATAGAAGTTGAAACCTTTCCTGAAATAGTAGCATCAGAAGATCATGATATGCTAGAACCTCAGGAACCCCCTACTATGGATACATCTTGAAAGCGAAAACCTACTTGGGTAAGATAAATCATACAAGAAGCAGAGAAGTATGGAGCTCCAAAAGGCTCCACAAGAACAGGTAAGAGATCAAAGCCATTCTCCAACTATGTAGCTTTGATGTCTGATCTTGTAGATCAAGAACCTACCAGTTATGAGGAAGCTATACAAAAGAAAAAATGGGTAGACGTAATGACGAAAGAATACCGGTCAATAATGAAGAATGATGTTTGGGATATAGTAACTAGACCAGAAAGCAAGAGTGTGGTATCTTCCTAGTGGATCTACAAGATAAAACACGCTGCTGATGGAAGTATTGAAAAATACAAGGCAAGATTTGTGGCTAGAGAATTCTCTCAGAAAGAGGGAATTGATTACGATGAGACATTTGCGCTAGTAGCAAGGTACACTTCAATCTAAACCATCATGGCACTTGCTTCCATGATGAAGTGGAATCTACACCAGATGGATGTAAAGACAACCTTCCTGAATGGTGTGATTTTGGAAGAAGTTTACATCGAACAACCACAAGGATTTGAAGTCGAAGACAGAGTGACTCATGTATGTAAGTTGAAAAAGGCTTTGTATGGACTGAAGCAAGTTCCTAGACCTTGGTATGGAAGAATAGATAGCTTCTAGACAAGCTTGGGCTTTACCAAAAGTAAAGTTGATCATAACCTTTGCCTTAAGGTTATGGATGATGAACCTGTCATATTATTACTATATGTGGATGATCTATTTTTGACAAGAAATGAGAAACAGATTGCAGAAAGCAAGAAGAAGCTAGCTGAAGAGTTCGAGATGAAAGATCTTGGATCGATGCACTATTTTCTCGGTCTGGAAGTGTGGCAGAGCCCAGGAGGAATCTTTCTAAACCA
Organism: Pseudotsuga menziesii; assembly: GCA_001517045.1. Taxonomy (NCBI): domain Eukaryota; kingdom Viridiplantae; phylum Streptophyta; class Pinopsida; order Pinales; family Pinaceae; genus Pseudotsuga; species Pseudotsuga menziesii. The sequence continues at coordinate 206,150 of LPNX010737911.1, forward strand.
GGAAAAGTATGCAGTGGAAATCTTAAAAAGATTTGAGATGTTGGATTGTAAAGCCATGGCCACACCCATGGATACCAACCTAAAGTTGTTATCTGATGAATCGTCAGAGTTAGTGGATGTGACTCAGTACAAACAAATTATTGGGTCAGTGATGTATCTGACGAATACTAGGCCAGATATATGCTTTGTTGTGAACACCTTGAGTTAGTATCTAGTTAAACCTAGACGTGTTCACCTGATAGCTATGAAGCATGTAATAAGGTACCTAAAAGGTATGATAGATTTTGGACTATACTATGATAGAGATCATGACTATAGATTGTATGGATATATAGATCCAAATTGAGCAGGAAGTGTCGCAGACAGAAAGAGCACCTCAGGTGGATGCTATTGTCTGGGATCCGCCGTGATCTCATGGCTTAGCAAGAAACAGTCCAGTTTTGCTCTCAGCACGGCTAAAGTAGAGTACATAGCAACTTGCTCCGCTAGTTGTGAAGTCATATGGCTTCGGAAGCTGATGTTAGGTCTATTTGACATGGAGTTGGTTACCACAATGATTCTATGTAACAACCAGAGTTGTATAAAGATGACAGAGAATCTTGTGTTCCATGATAAATCAAAGCACATAGAAATCCGATATTTTTACATAAGGGATATCGTACAAAAGGGAGCTATACAACTCCAGTATGTGAGTATCGATGAGCAAATTATTGATGTGCTGGCCAAGCCTCTATCTCGAGTAAAGTTTGAATACTTCTGTGACAAGCTTGGTGAAGTCTAAAAAGACTTACCTCGCAAGGAGGAACAATGATGATGATATAGAGACTTTCCTCGCAAGGAGGAACAATGATGATGATGATACATACCTTCCTTGCAAGAAGGAACGATGATGATACAGACCCTCCTCGGAAAGGGGAAGCAGGTTGATGATATGGGCCTTCCTCGAAAAGGAGGAGCAGGTTGACGATGTAGACCTCCCTGGAAAGGGGGAGTGATGATGAGACTGTCATTGATGATGGGATGGCAGTGATGTTCCAGTACCAAAGAGGCCAAGTGCGCCTGCAAATGTTGATGAGGTGCGACATTCACTTGTGGACGATATTATCCTCTTAATGAGAGTGGTCCTAGCCCTTACTAGCTGAGGATGGTTCTGCAGACGGTACTCTCGCATGGAGAGTGTTCCTACATTCAGTTGTAGATGTCGTAGAAAATAACACTCACTTGGAGTGGTCTTAGATTTAACAAGCTGAGGATGGTCTACGATGAGTCCTTACAGACGACATGTCATACATTCAGTTGCAGACGAGATCTGCATTCAGTTGTAGACGATACTCTTGCATGGAGAGTATGCCTACATTCACTTGCAGATGTCGTATAAAATAACACTTGCTTGGAGTGGTCCTAGTTTTAACAAGCTGAGGATGGTCTACGATGAGCCCTTACGGAAGACAGGTCCTGCATTCAACTGTGGACGAGATCTGCATTCAGTTGCAGATGATACTCTCACATGGAAAGTATGCCTACATTCACTTGTAGATGTTGTAGAAAATAACACTCGCTTGGGAGTGGTCCTGTTACCTACTAAGTCATACTTAGTTGGTATTATCAAGTGAGCCAGGTGATGAGAACAAACACCATTGTTCATCATTCAGAGTTCAGACTTAGTTGGTATTATCAAATGAGCCAGGTGATGAGAACAAACACCATTGTTCATCATTCAGAGTTCAGAAGCCATTCACGCTTCTTTTGGGAGTTTTTTAAATTTTTTTGTAACACATGTTCATACCTCCCTTGGGGAAATTGTAAAAAATGTCCTAGCATTTAATTTTTTATAAAAAGCTCGGCTTCCCAGATTTGAGCATCAAGCCGACTAGCCCAGATTGTTTTTTCCCTTGGTTATTATTAATTGTTGAACAAACGACTAATAATTTTTGAGTTTTTCATTCACACCTCCAAAGTTGGGGTAGTCGTCTTGGTGTTTCGGCCTTAGGAGGTTATTAGAGCCTTCGTGTTAGTGTTTTTCAACATGTTAGGCATTCGAAGTGAGTCGTATGGACATGTACTAGGTCCCCCTAGAGTTTCGTCAATTTTGGAGAAAAATATTTTTTTTTTCCATTTTTTAAGCCATTTTTAATGGTTTAATTAAAAAACTTTAAAATGTAATAAAAGTTAGATACAGAGTCCGTTTTTGACGTGGGGACATTCGTTTTCACACCCAGAGCATCCACTTTACTTTAGGGACCACTTTTCAGATCAGTCAGGCAGTTGGAACACCCCGTGGAGCATTATTCAGCTAAAGATGCAGTAGAATGGCATTTAAATGCTAAATTATGACATTTTGGCACCATGGTCGAAGTTTGAAAAAGTAAAAACTTAAACTATTTGAGTGGTGGGGTGACATGGCATGGGTCCCCCATTAAACTTACGATCCTCTCCAAACATGAATTTGTTTAAAAATATCAAACTTTGGATATGTTAAATGTATACATATCACAAATTTATTAAGAGGAGGTGTCGTCAAGTGAAGGGAAATCGTGAGCATGGTGGCGGTAGCCAAGGAGTGGACCCCCCTTTTATATCCACATCATTTAAAAACCTTGGTTTATATGTAAGTTCATACTTGGGTTTTGTTGCAAGGTAAGCGGGTGAGGAATTATGTTGATGTCAACTCACTAAGAGGACTCACGCTAGCATTGTTTGCGCTAGCTTGAAGGTGGGGACCTCCTCTCATCCACGCCACTTATAAACCTTGGATATATTTGGGTGGTAGCGCATGTTTAAACTTGGGTGACATCACCCTCTTTCACCAACCTTCATTCAAGTTGCATGTGTGGAGGATTGACGCCAAATGGAAGGATGGTGATCTTGTTGAGTTAGCTTGGTGTGTAGGCAAATGATTATGAGTTAACTGGGAGAGGTGTTAATCACCTCTGCAGTTCAACCCAATCCCTCTTCACTTCAACTTAGTTCAAGCTCAGATAACTCCAGGTGTATCTTCAGTGTTGGTAGCTCCCCAGGGGCTAGTGGCTCTGGCTATAAATAAAGCAGCCTTTCTCTCTTCCAAGCTAGTTTGAGTTGGATAGAGAATTGCTTTTGCTGCTCTAATACTGTAATTATTTTTGTTGCTTGGAATAAAAGAAAGCTTTGGAGGCAAGATGGTGTCATGTTATTATGTGTGGATGAGCATTGCCATGTTTCACTGAGGTAACCTGTATCTGTGTTAATAACTTGCTTATTTTGATATTGTGGATCCAGTGCTAAAAGATTGTTAATAAGTTTATTATGATCTTGGTAGGAAAGGAATTTGTTAATAAGTTTATTATGATCTTGGTAGGAAAGGAATTTGTTAATAAGTTTATTGGCTATCTCCTTTTCTTTTATGCATGCCTAGAGATCTAGATTTAACATGCTTTATAAGATTATATGCATGCTATTTTAATATCTCTGTTTATGTATAACCAGATCTCACAAGCATCTTGGCAAGCCTTTGGATTAGTTGCAGGTTCCTAGCTTGGAGAGGGTGCTGATCTAGTTTGCTTCTTCACTTTCTCCAAACTTTCTCAAAGGCATAGTTACTCAACATTCCACCGGAAAGCTCCACGGTTGATCATTCGGGCACCAAGCCACCTCTTTTACTCTTTCTCATTTTTTATCAACACTTCCTTGGTTACTTGGCTTTTATAGTTTAGATCTACTATTTTAAAGCTAGTATTTTTCCTAGATCTGAATATAGAAGTTGCATGCATAGATTTAGTTTCATTTAAGAAAATATCCAAGTCCTTTCTTTCTAAAAAACTAGATCTAGCAGTAAAAGTGTTTCATTTTTATAAACGGTTTTAAGTCAAATCTAAAGCTTATTTAAGGTGAATAGTCTTTCCTTTTTAAAGATAAGTCTTGCATCTAAGTGCACATTGCATTGGCTGCCCAATAGGCAAGCCAAGATCCCAAGAAAAACTTGCTTTCCTTGGTTAAATTTTTTGCATTCTTACATAGTTTTAAACTTAGAAATTTTTACGAATTTTTTTGCATTGTCCAAAAACACTTTTAAAGTGTTTTGGGGCACTTTATACTAATTAAAGCTTGCTGGTTTTTAGCAGATCTGCTCGAAAAGAGGAGGTGCTGTCTGAAAAGTGATTTTTGGGCCATCCAGAACCCCCTAGGGGTCTCCCCATCTTTCGTAGTCATTATTGTTGTACTTTGTAATCCCTTGGGTTCGTTTTGTATAAGAGCCAAGTGGCATTTTTCAATTAAGTTTTGTAACCTGGTATAATAAAAAGCAAACTCAAGTAGGCACTTTTGAGCCTACTCCCCATCCTCCTCTGGGGGGATTCATGTTTTTTTCCTTTTTTAACTTTTTTTGCTTTTCTTTGTTTAGTTTAGTTTAGTTTATTAACATATAAGTACTTTGTGATTACATTGCAAATCGTTTACATCTTTCAAGTTCTCAAAGTAAACTTACTACTTACCCCACGATTACCCGAGTGGCCCGAAAGGCGAAAGATATTCGTGGTAGGATAATTAGATAACGGTGTTTTCTTTTTGTTCAAGCACTTTAATTATAATTTCAAGAACTTAAAAGACTTATAAATTCAATCCCTCCTTGCTTTCCCGATTGCTGTTCACTTGAACCGAAAGAGATCCTTGGAGGTTCATTTTTTCTTCTTCTAAAATAAAACCTTTAATAAAATCTTTAAAATCCTTTAGACTTCGTTGTGTATGCTCTGCACCGCTATGGTTTGTTCGATTAGTCGGCTGCATCAAAAGCAACGTGGGTGACTAGATTAATTAAGTCTTCATGCCCCAAATTAACCTCCCAAGCGAAAATCCAGCTCCTCGAATTAATCCGTTGCGGTGGAAAAATCCACAAAGGAAGCAGGAACAACTGGGTAGCGACCTCAGGACACCGTTAGGCTACACCCTTCTTGGTGTAGTGTTGAACACGTCTTAGAGACTCCAACCAACCCACATTTCCTTGTGGGGAGCCGCATCGGATAACGATTTTGGACATACTCCTCATACCTTCGGGTATATTTCGAGTCTCCTTTTCCCTTAATTTAATCAACTCATCCCATATTTAATCTAAAATTTGACCAAGAGCACTTGCAACATTTCTTTCAGAAATACAACAACATTTTCATTTGTGGACTCCATTATTAGCACTGGTTTCTTTTTACTTGATATCATCATATGTTTCCACATGCTTTACTTATTGTATATTGATATTTATGTTGTTGTGGTTTAATTAATATTGCAATATCTTGTGTCAAATTTGGTTTATCAAACTCCTAAATAACTCATTCATCACCATCACACTAAGCTTTAATAGCCTTAGCAATTTAATAGGGTCTACGGCTTCGATTAGGAGTTGCCCTAAACGGAGGAGTTGTTGCCGCCTTTCACACACCTGGGTCATGTGGCAGAAATCTTCAAGCCACTCGGTGTGTCCTTGGGGGCAAGTCTCGAGTCAAGGCTGTCACCTTGTTCTTAACTCCTCCGTTTAGGCTCAACTCCTAACGAAGCCAAGGGGGGTAGATGCTATTAAGTTGCTAAGGACAATTACTTAGTCTGGTGATGTTAAACTGAATGAGTTACTTAGGAGTTTGAAATTTAACTAAAGACAACCAAAGATGACAAGATACAAAAAATGAACACACGAAAGCACAATGCTGAGACACAATATTTATATAAAGCAAGAAAATATCCAGTGCCTTAGAATGGAGTCAAAAATAAGATCAATGTACTTGCATGTGCTTGGAGTGAATGTTTTGCAATTGCCTCTTGGTACGTTTTAAGTTAAATTTGAAGTGTGAGTTGATTAAAATTAGGTGAAGGAGGGACTCCAGATATACCTGAGAGTACTTGGAGTATGTCCAAAATTAAACCTTCACGGCTACCCGCAAGGAATATGTGGGCTGAATGGAGTCTCTGGGGCTATTGTTCATAACGCACTCGTTAGGGTGTGACAGAGATCGGCGCCCCGAGGTCACTTTTCAGAAGTTCCCGCTTTCTTTGGGTATTTTGCCACCGTAAAGGTTTGATCTAGGTGTTGGATTTTCACCTGATGGTTTGTAAATTTGGGAGAGTGAGTCCTAATTATTCTAGTCAC
>LPNX010737911.1:212337-362130 GCA_001517045.1 Pseudotsuga menziesii
CCGCAACCAAGTGCAGAGCATACACACCAGAGTCTTGTCAATTTTAGTAAATTTTAAACTGGGTGTTCTTGTTTAAAAGAAAACCCTCCAGGAACCTCTTTCGATCCAAGTGGATCTCAAGTGGGGAATCGAGGAGGGGTTAATTTTATAATAGCTGAAAAAAAAACAAATGATAGAAAAGAAAACAGATACACAATTCTAGTTTTCTAATTAGTCCTACCACGAATCTCTTTCCCCTTTCGGGTCAATCGGGAAGTCGTGGGGTAAGTATTAAGATTACTTTGAAATGTAACATATGGAATATGAAATTGATAATGAAATAAAGTATACTACCCTGCAGATTAGATCAATGCTAGTTTGAAAAGGGATGAGCAAAAAGCAACAAAAAGGACACCGACGCAAATCCCCCCAGGGGGGATGGGGAATGGGCTTGAAAGAGCCTATTCAAAAAATATTTTTATTAACATCGGTTACAATATCAGAGAATTGATATAATTCCTCTTGATCCTTATATGGATTGAAATCAAGAGCTTACAAAGTGCGAAAATTAAAGGTTTTAGTCAAATGGGAGACCCCTGGGCGGATTTGAACGCTCCTGAGGCCACTTCCGAACAGCAGCTTCCTTTCTTTTTTGTCAAACCTGCTAAAAACCAGCAAGCATATTAGATTGAAATATGCCCAAAAGCACTCTGAAAGCACCTTTGGGTCAGCTCACTTTCAACCAAAAAATGTAAGCTGAAAACTAGTTAAAAGAGTAAAACAAGAACCAAGGAAAGCAGGCTTTCCTTGGGATCTTGGCTTGCCTTTTGGGCAGCCAATAAGATGTGCACTTTTATTGCAGAATATGAAATTTTAACATATAACAAAGGAAACTACCTTAACAGCAAGCTATGAATTTTCTTTAAAATGCTTGCGAAAATATGGTAATTTCATCTAGATCTCTTAAAATGTAACTTTATATGCAAAACAAAACTAAGATCTAGACTTGGGAAGGGATCTTACTAACTAGATCTATGTGTAATTTTCTTAATGGGACAGATCTGAGCAATAAGAAACCTTAATAGTAACCAGTTTGAAGAAAATTTAAGATTTTTAAAGGAGGAAAAGGGGAGGAGAAGTGCTTGTTGTTGAAGCAGATCTGCAAAGGAGACTTGATAGTGAAGCACCGAGGGGCACGATCTTGGCAATCTCTGTTGGAAACCAATGGAGTCAAACCTGAACCATAGATCTTCCAGTCACGACAAACCTGTAAGCTACACAACAAATCCTGCAAACAGAACCATTAAATCTGGAGATACATATGAGAAGTAGATGATACAACATGCAAACAATCTTATTTAGCATACAGGTATTAGCTCATTCAAACATATGCAGCAAAATAGAAGTAAGTAAGCTTACTTACAATGATCTATCCCTATGATTTCAATAACCATTCAGGCAGACAACAGTTAAGTGCTTCAGATCTGACTGATTTCAATCAAATTGGCTGAGAATCCATTGATTCAAGATTTTGGATTTGCTCCATTATTCATCAATTTATTAATTAAAATAATCAATAATTGATTTTTGGGGCTTTCTGACCTGAGTAATGGAAAATCACTGAAAACTAGGAAATAATGGGTCCATGGGTTTACATGGTGCTCTTAGCTTGAAAATGAGCACCTACATGACTGAAACTGATTATTTGGCCCACTTTTATTACAAAATCAATTTTTCCAATTAAACTATTAAAAAATAGCCTAAGTTTTGGAAAAATTAAATTTTAATAAAAAACACTGAAAAAATTGAAAAATTGAAAAATTGAAAAAACCTAGGGGGACTTAGACATGTTCATGTGACTCGACCATGATGTCTAACATGCTTATACATTGACACATAGACTCTAATAACCTCATGTTGCAGTTGGACTCAAGGGATTGGTCGGACTACCAAGGCGCGAAGGTGTAGCTGGACATTGTAAATCAAATCGAAACCGGCAGGGTCGCAAGGGAGACAAGCGAAGGAAAAGACAAAATTGAAAGCAACAAAATACGCAAATCTGAAAAGTCCGTCAGTTACTCAGCAGATAACGAGCTTGCGCAGGAAAGATGAAAAGGAGGAATATGAAACACTCGAAGAACCGAAGAGTCACACGTTTGGGGGGGGAACCCAAGCGGTCTACTGATTTTGTTTAAATATTTGAAAGTCAGAAGTTACTGGGACTTTTTCCCAGTTAGACAGGAAAAGCTATATTGTAAGAAGAACTATTTCTCTTTGCAATAAAGAAGTATTGTTTGCCTGTTGGAGGAAGATTGGTGGCACTTTCAAATGTTATGCTGTGGATGGCTGAAAGATGAACTATTTTGTTTTTCCAGCTTTTGTCCATTAACCGTGAGATCGTTCTAACTCTCATAACCTATGTTCTTGTTTAAATGATTTCTGGTTATTTTGTGGAATTATCACCATGAGTAATGTATGCTGTTCATAAAACAATTAGCTATCTGATTGTTGAAATATCTTTAATCATTCATGTGTTGTAGGAAGAAATATCAGCTATCTGTAATTTCTCTTTATGATACATGCACAATTCACATTACTCACAAATAAGTTAAAGTTTGCTCCCCGGGGATAGATAGATAGATAGATAGGTAGATAGTTAGTTTTATTTCTGCATATGTGATTTAGATGCTTGCGAGGCCTAAGACGAGAGGTAGGAATCTGCGCATCACATTGTGAACGCTCCTTGTATCTTTATCATCCTGCATGGTTAATTAGGCATATGCATATCATACTTAAGTCAAAAAACACAAAAATATACATGGTGGACTGGGTCGCAACCGGTAATTTTTTTTTTTTTGTTACTTTGACCTACGGTAGCCGGACTACAAACCGGACGGATTCCCCATACCAAACAGTCACGGGCTAGTTGGGAACGTTGACTGGGGAGAATCCCTTTCTGTTGTTGCCTGCGAATTTCTAGGGCTCAACACCTCAATAGGCCTAAATGCCAAGCCGACCACCCAAACTTTGGAGGTATGGAGTGAAAAACTCAGAAATTATCAGTCGTTTATTCAACAACCAATAATGACCAAGGGAAAAAACACTTTGGGCTGATCGGATTGACAAATAAAGTCTAAGAGACCGAGTCTTTTACAGACACTATCATGCTAGAACATTTATTACAATTCCCCCATGGGGTATGAACATGTGACATAGTACAACAAGCACTTCCCAGAAGTACTTCCAAAGGTCTTTTGAAGTCCGAACAAGTTAACCCTGTCCGGTTCACCAGGCTCACTTGATAAAAAATCACTAAGTACAACTTAGGTGGTAATATTCTGGCTCCCACTGTGGGACGTGTGCTCGATCTAGTATTTAAGGCAAAGAGAGGATACGAGAACACCAGAATCTCTAGTTTATATACCCTGTAAAAACATCTCAACTTGACAAGAAAAACCTTAGTAGCACAAGTTTTATAAAAAACCGAATGAACCATTAAGCTGATTTATTTAAATAAAACAAATGTAACTAACTAAAAGAAGCAAAGTTTTATTATAGCTAAGTATAAAATAAAAATGCAGAAAGTAAATGCTCTCTTTCAAGGAGCTTATTTTCCTACTCTAAGCATGATATAAAAAGGGTTAAGTGTAATCAGAAATCCAATGTAACCATCTAAGCATTTTATTAACATAATTTTTTTTTCCTCGTCTTTGGTTACCAGCCAAAGTAAGGATACCTTATTCAGAAATTGCAAACCTGCGTGATGATTTAGAATGAGCAGGATGGCTGGGAAATCATAGGCATGAATAATGTCATAAAAATTCTTCCCCAACTTGTATGTGCTTATGCGGGTTGCTTCTATCCATGACTGGATAGGACTGATATACCAATCAGAATGATGAGGCACACTGACTACATCATCATACTGATCACTGGGGCTTTTCAAATGATTACTTGTTGCAGAAGCCCCAAGTAGCTCCAAATCATGAGGAAACTCTATATGTGAAGATGATAGTTGAGACTGATATTCTAATAACTGCATCACATCTGTCTTTTCACAACACTGCTTCTCCATGTCTTTATTATTGATACCTTTGTGTGGCTCTGCATGATATGACTCTGAATGATCATATGGATAAACTGCATGCTCTTTTTTCATATCAAAGTTTCCCAAGGCCACATGGTCCATGCTCTCTCCTTTAGATATGCCATAGACAGAAAAATCAACAAAACCATCAAAAGTTTCTGGTTCATTATTTTCCTCTGTATTCATGTCACAGACTGGATTTTCCATGAATGTCCAGGACTCCTCATCAACATCTTTATCGAGGATAAGGGAGTCTTCGTCACTTGTATCATGCTCCAAGCTATACTTGTCCTCATTTTCATACTCATCTTCTTCAGAGAAAAGGTCACAAGGTAGTAAACCTTCCAGACTGTCATCATTATATGGAGAACACATAGGAGTCCCATCATGTATATTACAGTTTTCATCATAAGTTTCACTATAAGATTCTGCAATGGTTTCATCCTCAGGCTTGTACTGTTTAGATGATAACAAAGGGTAGGCCTGGCCTACCATACTAACCTCAGGAAGTCCATGTTCCATGACTTGATTTGCAACATAACAAGTGCTTTCTTGGTGGAATTGTTCACAGGGTCTACACCATGGAATTACTTCTTCTACCATGTTAGCTAAGTCTAACATGTTTGGAATCCTAAGCTCTTGTTGAGGAAACTTCTTTTGATACATCTGATCCTGCCTAGGCTGAAAGTTCCTAGGTCCATTATTTCTTTCCATTGTGATTATTCTATTGTGCATAGGATTCAATTGTGCAGACTGATCTGTCATAAGTTGGTTTTGACTAGTAACCAAGTCTTTGATCATGTCTGTTACCTTTTCCATGGGATCTTTAGAGGCTCCCTTTTCTTTTGATTCAAAGGATTTTTCCTTTTCTTCGTTGTATGAAGTGTTTCCCCTAGTGTAACTTGGAATGTTGGATTTGCCTGAAGATTGCATATTCTTTTCTATTTTCTCGGCCAATTCCTGAGCAGTTTTTAGATCGGTCGGCTCTTTTTCCTTTAATTGGTACCTCAAATCACCAGTGAAAGCTTCGATGTAAGATATGAGGATGGAGGCATCCCTTGGCTTGATTTCTCTAGGGAGGTCCGCAACCACACGCCTGAACTTAGTATTAAATTCATCAATGGTTTCATTCTCCATCTTCTTTATGTTATGGAGGGCAGCAAGCGGATGTCTTGGTTCTTTCTTTTCCCCCCATTTCTTCTTAAAACCCTCTAGGAATTCACTAAGAGTTTTAAATGAATCATCATCTAGGTCAAAGTACCATTCTTTAGCATCATCTTCCAAGGATAAAGCAAAGAGCGTCATTTTGATATCATCATGGCCATGGGCAGCATCATTGCAATAACTGACCAGGTGCTTTTCAAACTTTCGAAGGTGAGACTTGGCAATGATGGCATTATTGCCTTGAAATATGGGGAGCTTCTTGATAGCATCATTCGGAATGTCATGAGGACTACCTGCGATCTGAGAAAAGTCAAGGGGTTTGAAAAATTCCGTCATTTCTTGAGATTAGTGAACATGACTCTCTACAAATATGTGATGGATATCTGAGAGGGATTGGTCTCCTAAATCTTCAAGGTTCCCATGAAAAGTCTGCCTATTCAATCTTTCCCTAATAAACCTTTCGGGATCAGGGAGAGGATTGAATAATTGTCGGCGGTTTCTTTGGGTAGAAATTCTTGAAGGGATGTTAGACAGTGGAGTCGCCAAATGGATCGAGTTTTAATTTTTATGTTTTTTAAAGACTAGATCAATCAAAAGTTTTTATCTTTTTGGTTGTTTAGAAAAAAGTTAAGCTAAGTCGTACTCGGGAATAAAAAGATTTATCCCCGGCAACGGCGCCAAAAAATGTTGCCGCCTTTCACACACCTGGGTCACGTGGCAGAAATCTTCAAGCCACTCGGTGTGTCCTTGGGGGCAAATCTTGTGTCAAGGCTGTCACCTTGTTCTTGACTCCTCCGTTTAGGCTCAACTCCTAACGAAGCCAAGGGGGGTAGACCCTATTAAGTTGCTAAGGACAATTACTTAGTCTGGTGATGTTAAACTGAATGAGTTACTTAGGAGTTTGAAATTTAACTAAAGACAATCAAAGATGACAAGATAAAAAAAATGAACACACGAAAGCACAATGCTGAGACACAATATTTATATAAAGCAAGAAATATCCAGTGCCTTAGAATGGAGTCAAAAATAAGATCAATGTACTTGCATGTGCTTGGAGTGAATGTTTTGCAATTGCCTCTTGGTACGTTTTAACTTAAATTTGAAGTGTGAGTTGATTAAAATTAGGCGAACGAGGGACTCCAGATATACCCGAGAGTACTTGGAGTATGTCCAAAACTAAACCTTCACGGCTACTCGCAAGGAATATGTGGGCTGAATGGAGTCTCTGGGGCTATTGTTCATGACGCACCCGTTAGGGTGTGACAGAGATCGATGCCCCGAGGTCACTTTTCAGAAGTTCCCGCTTCCTTTGGGTATTTTGCCACCGTAAAGGTTTGATCTAGGTGTTGGATTTTCACCTGATGGTTTGTAAATTTGGGAGAGTGAGTCCTAATTATTCTAGTCACTCAAGTGCTTTTGATACAGCTTGACTGATCGGATGAACCGCAGCCAAGTGTAGAGCATACACACCGGAGTCTTGTCAATTTTAGTAAATTTTAAACTGGGTGTTCTTGTTTAAAAGAAAACCCTCCAGGAACCTCTTTCGATCCAAGTGGATCTCAATCGGGGAATTGAGGAGGGGTTAATTTTATAATAGCTGAAAAAAAACAAATAATAGAAAAGAAAACAGATACACAACTCTAGTTTTCTAATTAGTCCTACCACGAATCTCTTTCCTCTTTCAGGTCAATCAGGAAGTCGTGGGGTAAGTATTAAGATTACTTTGAAATATAAGATATGGAATATGAAATTGATAATGAAATAAAGTATACTACCCTGCAAATTAGATCAATGCTAGTTTGAAAAGGGATGAGCAAAAAGCAACAAAAAGGACACCGACGCAAATCCCCCCAGGGGGGATGGGGAATGGGCTCGAAAGAGCCTATTAAAAAAATATTTTTATTAACAGCGGTTACAATATCAGAGAACTGATATAATTCCTCTTGATCCTTATACGGATTGAAATCAAGAGCTTACAAAGTGCGAAAATTGAAGGTTTTAGTCAAATGGGAGACCCTTGGGGGGATTTGAACGCTCCTGAGGCCACTTCCGAACAGCAGCTTCCTTTTTTTTCTGTCAAACCTGCTAAAAACCAGCAAGCATATTAGACTGAAATATGCCCAAAAGCACTCTGAAAGCACCTTTGGGTCAGCTCACTTTCAACCAAAAAAGGTAAGCTGAAAACTAGTTAAAAGGGTAAAACAGGAACCAAGGAAAGCAGGCTTTCCTTGGGATCTTGGCTTGCCTTTTGGGCAGCCAATAAGATGTGCACTTTTATTGCAGAATATGAAATTTTAACATACAGCAAAGGAAACTACTTTAATAGCAAGCTACGAATTTTCATTAAAATGCTTGCGAAAATATGGTAATTTCAGCTAGATCTCTTAAAATTTAACTTTATATGCAAATCAAAACTAAGATCTAGACTTGGGAAGGGATCTTACTAACTAAATCTATGTGTAATTTTCTTAATGGGACAGATTTGAGTAATAAGAAACCTTAATAGTAACCAGTTTGAAGAAAATTTAAGATTTTTAAAGGAGGAAAAGGGGTAAAGAAGTGCTTGTTGTTGAAGCAGATCTGCAAAGGAGACTTGATAGTGAAGCACCGAGGGGCACGATCTTGGCAATCTCTATTGGAAACCAATGGAGTCAAACCTGAACCATAGATCTTCGAGTCACGGCAAACCTGTAAGCTACACAACAAATCCTGCAAACAGAACCATTAAATCTGAAGATACATATGAGAAGTAGATGATATAGCATGCAAACAATCTTATTTAGCATACAGGTATTAGCTCATTCAAACATATGCAGCAAAATAGAAGTAAGTAAGCTTACTTACAATGATCTATCCCTATGATTTCAATAACCATTCAGGCAGACAACAGTTAAGTGCAAAAAATTGAAAAAATAGCAGTTTCACCTCGATTGCAGCATGATAATGATAATCCACACATGAAAGGTACTCCACAATTGAGCCTCCAAAGCTTCTCTTTATTTCAACAATAATGATCAATACACAATTACAATGGCAAGCCCTTCAATCCAGCTCTAACTAGCTTGGAAGAGGGAGCCTCAGCTACGATATATACAAAATACAGGACATCCAGCCCAGGGGGGGTGCAATTCCTCATGGAATCAGATGAAATCAGCTGATGGAGAGTCAATCAATGCAGAACTGAAGCTGAACTGAGCCTACTTGTCAACCGGGGGCTTGATTGAGCTGACACATCAACCCATACACCGACACATCAGTCCACAGAGCATCCAGGAGAGTCCACACGTGTGGAGGAGAGAGAGAGGGCGCAATTCCCCATGAAGACAGCTGAAGATCAACTCTGGATCTGATTTGATCACCTCCTTCAGTCAAGGATTTGTCAGATCCAGTCAATCTGCTTTATATCTGACTGATTTCAATCAAATCGGCTGAGAATCCATTGATTTAAGATTTTGGATTTGCTCCATTATTCATCAATTTATTAATTAAAATAATCAATAATTGATTTTTGGGGCTTTTTGACCTGAGTGATGGAAAATCACTCAAAACTAGGAAATAGTGGGTCCATGGGTTTACATGGTGCTCTTAGCTTGAAAATGAGGACCTACATGACTGAAACTGATTATTTGGCCCACTTTTATTACAAAATCAATTTTTCCAATTAAACTATTAAAAAATAGCCTAAGTTTTGGAAAAATTAAATTTTAATAAAAAACACCGAAAAAATTAAAAAATTGAAAAATTGAAAAAATCTAGGGGGACTTAGACATGTTCATATGACTCGACCATGATGTCTAGCATGCTTATACATTGACACATAGACTCTAATAACCTCAATAGGCCTAAATGGCAAGCCGACCACCCCAACTTTGGAGGTATGGAGTGAAAAACTTAGAAATTATCAGTTGTTTATTCAACAACCAATAATGACCAAGGGAAAAAACACCCTGGGCTGATCGGATTGAGAAATAAAGTCTAAGAAACCGAGTCTTTTACAGACACTATCATGCTAGAACATTTATTACAATTCCCCCATGGGGTATGAACATGTGACATAGTACAACAAGCACTTCCCAGAAGTACTTCCAAAGGTCTTTTGAAGTCCGAACAAGTTAACCCTGTTCGGTTCACCAGGCTCACTTGATAAAAAACCACCAAGTACAACTTAGGTGGTAACAGGAGTCAAGAACAAGGTGACAACCTTGACTTGAGACTTGCCCCCAAAGACACAGCGAGTGGCTTGAAGATTTCTGCCATGTCCCCCCAGGTGTGTGAAAGGAGGCAACAAGTCCTAGCTCTAATAGGCTGAGGATGGTCTACGATGAGTTCTTGCAGACGATAGGTCCTGCATTCATTTGCGGACGAGATTTACATTTAGTTGTAGACAATGTGGTCTTGCATTCATTTGCGGATGATACCAGGTGGTCGATGCTATGGACCCTCCTCATTAAGGGGGATTAGGTTGATGAGGATTGCATCATCCTTGGACCTATGTCCTAAAGTGATAGGGATTGATCATCCCACACAAAGATCATGTGTACTGCAGGTAGTGTTACGACGATGGACCGAGAAGATCGAAGTACTGCTACAAAGGATTAAGAAGATCAAAATGCTGCTGCAAAGGATCGAGAAGATCGAAGTAGAAGATCGAAGTACTGCTGCAAAAGATTGAGAAGATCGAAGTGCTGTTGCAAAAGTATCGAGAAGATCGAACTGTTCTTGCAAAAGGATCGAGAAGATCAAAGTGCTGCTGCAGAAGGATCAAGAAGATGGAAGTGCTGCTACAAGGGATCGAAAGAATGAAGTGTTGCTGCAAAGGATCAAGTGATCGAGTGCTGCAGAAGATGAAGACTCAGTGCTGTAGAAGATGATGTTCCAGTACTAAGGATATTGAATATATTCCAGTAACTATTCCAGTTGCTGATGATTGTTGAAAACTTCCTATGACATATAGATGTATTACCTTGATATTGTTGAAGATGTTCTCTCTCGTTACTCCTATAATTGATGATGTTGTTGTTAGTAGAATACCATTCTCGTTAAGGGGAAGTGTTGAAATATTGTAACTTCGAAGAATATTCTAAATGTATTTCACTGATGTACCCCAAGGGAGATGTCTTATTCCTTCGTCGGGATGTTACTATTGTATTTGGTCATCATAGAGTCACGAGGTATAACCTCCATTGTAAGTCGGGTCAATAGTACCCTAATGAATATACTATAATACTGTTTTGAGTCTTCCTAGGTGAAGTCGGCCTAGTCAGTTTAGTGGGGCCGACTTGTTAGGGTAAAAAGTCAAGTGACAAAAGAGTATAAATAGAGGAGTTGTGTTTTTCATTTGAACATACACACTCACTTGTGTTTAGTGCATAGGAGAGAGAGAGAGAGAGAGAGAGAGAGAGAGATACTAGCAAGGAGGTGGATCACATGTTTTGGGGTTTTATCTTATACATCTATTAGAGGAAGTTTTGTTGGGTTATCTTCGCCTTGAGGCTTTCCCAGGATAAATTTGCGTCTATCTTGTGATTGTGTTTCTTTTAGTGATTCTGCATATGCTACTGTTGTGAATTTAAATTAAACACTAATGATATCTAGTTAAGCATATGAAATTTTAACATTAATATTAATTGCTATATATAAGTGTTCCACGGGGACTCACCCCTCAAGGTCGGGAGCTCGCTCCCCTCGCTCCCCACGCCCTGAGGGCTTGGGGGCTCCTTCCGAAACATTTCCTCTCGTCCTCAATTTGGCGAAACTTGGGGAAATGCAAGGGGGAGTTTGTCCCCTTGTTTTGAAGCATGCATCGGTGAAGTGGGGGACTCCTAGGCGCTCCAGTAGTAATGGTAATGCCAAATTCCCAAATTCTAAAAGTAAAAGTGGTATTTTCCTTATCTTTCATTTTCTATCCTTTTACTTAAATTTTTAACATTACCATTAATTGTTTCAGGATGTTTGAGAGTGGTTCCAACCTCATCGGAGTTCATATACAAAAAGTAGAATTTTAGATCCCATTCAAAATTCAACAGACTTAATAGTTTTCAGGATTGTAACGTTTCCATTGGATTTTATCATGTATGAGGTTAGGGGATTGTCATTTAATCAAGCACATCAACCTCTTTATGTACCTTGATGTTGGTGGTGCTGATTGTTAAACTCCTCTATCATGACCTTAATCAAAATGTACCCTTTAGTCAAGCAAAATCACTTTTTAAGCATGATTTTTTTCTTTCTAATTCTACCTTATTTCAATTCTTGGTTTAGGAAGTTTCATCAAAATTGTAGGGCGTTGAGTAATGTCCTTCGAGGATCAACTTCGAGATTCAAGGTAGAGGCAAGGGCTAAAATCTTGGAGGAGGCAGGCACAGGGTGTTAATGACGAATAAGATCCCAATATAGGATTAATAGTTACTTTTGCATAGTTGTATGTTGGACTTGAAATCCTCAAATAATGTGATGCCCTATAGAATCATGAAGAAATAGGGTCTTCTGGTCACACTTCCGCATTACAACATCTATGCCATGGATTTACACAATGTTGAAGTGTGTTGAATCAATGAAGAATTAAACTGTATTTATAGAGAGCAACTTAAACTATATTTATACAGGATGAATTGTTATTGCCGAGATTTATAATATTATTATATATTTTTAGAATTTTTATGACCTTGACATCCCCCAGCCCCCCTGAATTTCCCTAAAATTTGGGGGTGGTCTCCACACGTCCCCAATCTGCGTTTCCTCGCTCCCACGCTCCTATGTCCTAGAAACATGGGGGAACATTGCTTATTATTAGTTATTATTATTAATGTGATTTTATTAATATTACACATTTTCTTATATTTGTTACATAAATAAGCTTGCATAAAATGATAAACCCCTTGTGCTTGGAAAACTCTCCAGATCGACAATACTTTACAGGATTATGGTTGATCTAGATACAAGGGCCAAATGGGTGCCCAGAAATGCAAAATCATTTTGGAGATAGTAGCTAGATTTGTTCAATCACACGATCATGAAGTTTTTAGGTTGCCTGCAAACATTGAAAAGATGACCCCTGTAGATTTGACCAATCTGACAAAGTGCCCTGACATGCAAGCATGGGGGGATGAAGTAGATCCAAATGGGTGCCAAATTCTACTCTCAGATTTGGAAAAATCTGAGTTTATCATTCCCATGCACATTCACAAAAATCGACACAATAGTCACTCAAAAAAGCCCACCACCTTTTTAGAATAGACTGATCTGAGGTAGTAGTAACCAATCCGATGTGATATACCTAAATAAGTGGCCAAATGGGTATCCAATTATGCTCTCAGAATCAATGGATCCCATGTACATTTCAAGTTGTGAAATAAGCCCCTCATGGCTACTATAGACACTAATACACTAGCATTGAAAACCTTGAAACTCTATAGAGGCCTGGTGAAACCTCTGTGTCACCGAATAAAGATGTACCATTGTCGTAAGTGTCCATGGTGGAGCAACAACAGAGGGTGTCCACACAGACAAGTACATAATGGAAGCAAGTGATCATCAAAGTGAGTCATTGTATAGCTAGTCATGTTATACATGATAATATACCAACACTAGAAGTATTTTCAAACAGGTTTTTGAGAAAACATGATTTACAAACTAACTAGTACCATGACAATATCTAAGTAATTGCAAGGACTTTTTTCTTCTAAGGGGTAGACTAAGTGGAATAAAACAAGTTGGACAAGTGAGTTTTATGGTCAAAGGTGACTTAGTTGGCTTAAGATGAAGGAAAAGGAATATCTATGATCTTCACCAATTAGGCAAACAATAGGGAGGTGTCTTACAAATGGGTAATGGGTAATGAGGTAATTCCCCTTAACCTTTGTAATCAGACTTCCTCCCCTTTTGACTTTGACTTTGCTAGCTCCAACTTGGGCTTGTGTTCAATTGCTTTCTTGGACTGTTTTGTTCTTGTATTTCTTTATTTTAGAGACCTTGGCCTTTGTTTTTCTTTGGAGGCCAATTAGAAAGTTTTCTACTTGCTTCTTTTTTTTCCTTGCTTAATTTTCTTTTCTTTGACTTGGTCTTCAATTTTGCGTTGACTTTGTAGGTACAAGCTAAGCTGCAGGGAATCGCTCCTTCCCCTCACGAATCACTCCCAATTTGCGCTCCTAGAGGAATCGATGAGGAATCACTCTCGGAATCGATTCCTCCCGAGAGTGATTTTAGGAATCGTGATTCCTAAAAAAAAAACCGCTCCCTAATATTTCGGAATCGTTGAGGGAATCGCTTCGGAATTGACGCTCCCGGAGCGATTCCTCAGCCAAAAAACGCTCCCGAAAATGCTCCCTGACCGATTCCTCGTGAAGGAAAAAAATTTCTCATTTTTTTCTTTGGAAAAAAATTGTTTTTTGATGGTTTCCTAGGGTTTAATTAGTGTTTATAAACACTATTGGCCTCTATTTGGACTCATTCTATTGCTCATTTGCTTGTTTTCATTTTTCTTGCTAAGGCTTTGAGTGGCTTTGCTAGTTGTTTGAGAGCAAATTTGTAGGAGCTTGGAAGGGAGATTGGAGGGGAGATTGAAAGCTTCTATTTGTGAGAGCTTGGAAGGAAGATTGAAGGCTTCCATAGAGACATTCAACCATCCTTGAAGAGCTAAGGAGGTAGGCTCTAAAAACCCAATCTTTGTTTGTTTTTGAAAAAAATATTTCGCTATGTTTAAATTTTAAATCTTGTATGTGTTTTTTTCCTACCCTCTCCAATTTCGTCTTCTCCATCATTTTATTGTAGGCAAGAAGTAATTCTCATATTGAATCAACAAGCATGTTGGGTATGTGGATTTTGTGGTTGGTTCCGATTCTTCTCATGATGGTGGTGGTGAGAAGTAGATTTGGTGGTGTGGCAATGATGAGGATGAAGAGATAGGGAGCTGCACATACCATGGAGAGGAGGAGGAGGAGGAGATTGAGAGTGATGAGGGGCCAAAAAAGGACACAACACCTTTGTGGATGTATGTGACAAGGCTTGGGGGAGGGAGAGGGGGTGGAACCACAAAGTTTACATGCCTCCATTGTAATAAAACTTACATAGGTTCATATACCCGTGTGAGAAAGCATTTGTGTGGGATTATGCCATGTGATCAAGGTAAGGCTACTGGAGTCAAAACATGTGACAAAGTGCCAAGTAAAGAAAGAAACAAATACAGGATGGAAGAAAAGGCCGCTCAAAACAATTCCAAGAGATCAAGGGTCGAATCTGAATCCCCACAGAGAATGTTTAGTGGTGGATCTGGATCATCATCCACCCATGCTAGTGGATTCTCCCTATGCGAAAAACATTATCAGATTTCCTTGACCTTGGTTGCAGAGATGATGTGGATGCAAAAGTTTACAGGTTTCTCTATTCATGTGGTGTACCATTCAATGTTCTTCCCTCGCCCTATTGGCATGAAATGGTACAAGCCATCAATGGTGCCCCTAAAGGATATAGGAGCCCTGTGTATGACAAAGCTAGAACCGTGGGACTTGACAGGGAAAGAGCAAAAATCAGTAGTGCTCTTGGAAAGTTTACAAATGATTGGTCGTTATATGGGGTATCCATTGTATCGGATGGGTGGACAAATGTTAAATGAAAGCCATTGATAAATATTCTTGGTGAGTCTGCTAGTGGTGCAGTCTTCCTTTTAGCTCATGACTACTCAGATCCCTACAAGACTTGTATCAATATTGCACAACCTTTACTTGACACCATTCAAACGATTGGGCCATACAATGTCATTCAAGTCATTACAAATAATGCTGCTAATTGCAAGGCAGTAGGAGCAATCATTGAGGATAAGAATCCCAACATATTTTGGTCAGGGTGTTTGATTCACACATTGAACCTTTTGATGCATGATATTGTTAAGATGAAGGACCCTAGTTACTGATGGATTGGTGCCTTGTACAAGAGAGGTAAGAAAATGATAAAATTTATCACCAATCATAACATGGCACACTACATTTTTCGCCATCACTCTAGGTTGGAGCTACTGAAGGTTGCGAAGACTAGATTTGGTAGCTACTACCTCACCTTCATGAGGATTTTGAAGGTAAGAGAGGCATTGGCTAGTATGGTCTCAAGTGATTCATGGCAGGGATTGAAACACGAAGTTGCAAGCGCATATGATAGACATGACTTTCAGGATGTGGAGGACACCGTTCTTGATGGTCATTTCTGGACACAGGTTAAATATGTTCTACAGTTCACCAAGCCCATTTATAATATGATTCGTTTTGCAGATACAGATCAGACGGTGATTGGGGAGATGTATGAGCAAATGGATAGCATGCTTGGTCATATCAAAGACATTCTTGAGCAAAGAGATGCAATCTTGTATGACCATATTCATAAACATGTGGTCAAAAGGTGGGATAATTTGAATGTTCCACTCCATGCCCTTGCATATGTCCTTACCCCAAAATATTATTCTCCATCTTGGTTGCCCAACCTGCACCTGGTGGTGGAGTTAGGAAAAGACCACACTGTAATGTCCTCTTCTGCTTAGGCATTGAGGACCAACCCGCTAACCTATGTGATTCCTATAGGTACGAGCGGGTACTGATAGTCAAGGAATCGGCCGAAGAGTGATGCCATATATAGAAGATCTAGGGCATCAATATTATATCACCATTGGGTCGAAGAGGGCCACTAGAGCCAAAGGCCACCTGCATGCATGACATCTGGGCATTATTTAATGATGCATGCACCCGATTAAGTCTCCATGCGCATGCATGCAATGTTGACACTGAGAGGGGGGGGTGAATCAGTGTGAAGCCAATTTTAAACTTTTCACAGTTAGCTACCTGTTCATCATTCCATTACTCTACCATAATCATTTCATAAACATCATTCATATAGCATAAGCATTTCATTCATAAAGAACCATAACACAGAAGAACACCACACGATATAAATTTGTAATCTTTTTATATTATTTGGTCCGGCTACAACTGTTAGGCGAAATCAACACCTACTGATAAATAGAGCACCTGCTCAGCATCCAGGACCCTGCCTGGTTTTCTTAGACTCTGCTAAGAAGGGTTTGAGGTATCCTAACCTCAGAAGCAAGACAAGCTTGCTTTTACATTAAGGCTTACTGTCACATCAACTCATCAATCTGCAGTCAACTGTCTCAACTCATGCTCATCTGCTCACCATCAATGCTGCTCATCATCACTACTGCTGGCCATCTATTGCTGCAAATTATCCTCTGATCAAAACTTCTTCTGCTGGTCAACTCAGCTTATACTGCTCATCATAAATGCTGCTCATAGTCAAAACATCATACAGCTGCTATCGCTGATCATCTATTCAGCACTGCAGCAACACACTTCCCACTGCTGCTTATTAACCTCTGTACTCTAGTCACTGTCAAATCAGCATAGAAGATTTGGAACTGTCACTTAGCAGCAAAAGAACATCATTATTAACTCAACAATAATGTGAACCTCTGCAAAT
This sequence comes from Pseudotsuga menziesii, assembly GCA_001517045.1. Lineage (NCBI taxonomy): Eukaryota > Viridiplantae > Streptophyta > Pinopsida > Pinales > Pinaceae > Pseudotsuga > Pseudotsuga menziesii. Next base: position 229,046 of record LPNX010737911.1, read on the forward strand.
TCTGGGACATAATCTTGCTCAACACTGTATGTGCTTATTCCAAGATATGAACTTTTCTAACTCATCAATTCTGTCAGGCTGTCATCAAGTCTTTGACAAGTTACCACAGATTCTCTTCATTACATCATAGGTTTGTCCCGTGTGTATTTGCTGTCTCAAGACAACTTCTGCTTATAGATGCTTAATCAAATTAGCTCATGCAAGCAGTTCCTGAACCTGCTTCTCTCCTGTTTGTGAGCACAGATTGAATGATATGAAAGTTGTATTTTCTCTCTTAATTCAGCTGGGAATCAAGAGCACTCTCTAATACTTGTGGAAGAAGTCTTGCAGGGTGCCCCAACCTCACTAGTTTTACTCTATAATTGACAAGCCTCTCCACGATATTGTCAACAGCAATATTAGAGGCAGCACAGGCAAGAACCTTGGATCCACGTTTCACTTCCTGCAATATCATTTCCACCACAGCTGTGGTTTTTCCAGTTCCGAGTGGCCCATGTAGTAGAAACACACAGTCTGAACTTAAAGCCTTTGAAATAGCAGCCTTCTGTGAATGATCAAGTCCAGTGTTGAATAGCCTTCTTTGAGAATGCGGGGGGGCTTCTCCCCAAATAATATAGGAAGCAATTCTGCTGCTGTTCCCTTCTGTACACCCTTGCTCAACTGTATAATGGTGTCCTTTAGTCTTCGATATGTAACCTCATTGGCAACCTTTTCTAGACGAAGAGGAGTATTCAAGCCACCTTCTGGTATATCATCAAATGCTACAGTAAGTGAAGAGTCCTTTAACTGATATACCACTCCTTGCCCTAGTGGAGCACTCACAAGCTCTGCCTTATTTTATTTTAAAATAACCACATCATGAGGAGCAAGCTTGTGTGCAGGAAGAAGATCCCTCTTATTTGGTTGCAATTCCAAAAGCACCTTACACATTAACCCTGAACATCAGTATTTAAGAAAACTTCAATTACAAACAATGAGAGAAATACCTTCAGATCTAGATGTCTGTAGAAGACCACCAGCAGAGAAAAATATGTGCAGCAGTAAACAAATACAAGGAAGTCCTCTTTAGTTTGAAGAATTCAGACATTAGTATCTGATACAAGACAGCCTCCTTTCAGCAGTAAACACAGCCCTTTTCTCACAGTCGACTTGGTTGATTTTAGTGGCTAAACGCACTGGAGAATAAGAGAAATTTTTCATATAAAGGAACAGTCTCCTCTCACAGTCAAATTCTGCAGTCATTGACAATCCTCAAACCCAGTGATAAGTCAGCCTCAATTAGCTTGAATTTGTCTCAGACTGTCCCAAAAATGCAGAGATAAAAACTCAGAAAAACTATCAGACTTAAAAGGCATATGTTAGCTACTCCAAGAACTGACTGCTGCCCATGGGGTTAATACACTGCAACAAGCACTGAATTGCTGTCTTCTTCATTGGAATATGACTGATAATGATGACCATACCTTCGCTGTTCATCTAATTTTTTCTTTGTCTGATGTTAACAGCCAACATGAAATGCCTGAAGCGGCTTATGGCTAAACCCAGCAAGAGTTTGGAAATGGATATCGAAGGTTCCCAGCTTGAAGAACATATGAACCAGAAGACAATAAAAATATCCCTTATAAACCAGCAGACAATAAGATATCCATTTCTCCAGCAAACAAGGCAGCAATAACCTCTATAACATGGCCAAACGTCCACCACTGGAAACACCCAAAAACAGATCTGAATTGTATAGCTATTCCTAGACACCAAAGATGTGACTCTTCTTGCTGTAGGTGTTGGTTAACAAAGGTATTCGCTGCTACAGAATAGACTAGATGCATAGGCAGGGGTCCTCCATGCATTTATGGCTGTTCAGAAGGTAAATGTGTTGCCCAGCCAATCAATTCAGCACCCAGGGACATCCACGCGAGTCTTTACCTGCCCAAATTTGGAGATTCATTGCCCAGGAAGCAGATCCACAATTTCTCCTTGGAGAATAGACCCCAACACACAAGAAAGCAAAAAATTGCAGCCACGGCCTCCTACAGTGCCACGAAATCTTTTTTATTCTGAACCCACGGCCTCTACTGCTCCCACGAAATTTTTATTCAGATCCCACAGCCTCTACTGCTCCCACGAAATTTCCTCTGCTGCCACCGAGATTTCCATTTGTTCTGCGTTTCCAAAAATTTCCACGTATGCTCAAAAAAAAACTTCCACGCCTGCTCCAAAAATTTCACGTGTCTTCTTCCTGCGGCTTCTTCACTTTTCCATTCCTTTGATGCACCTGGAGTGAGAGAATGATTGAAAAATATAAACACCTTTGAGGTGTCCATATCCATAAAATAAGGAATGTATATTTTTGCTTTTTAATTTTTAATTATTATTTTTATTTTAAATCACCCTTTTTACCCCATTTGTAATGTAATTATGTTTTATTAAAAAAACTTTTCTTCAAACCACATTAGGGACACCTTAAGAATGATATTATTATTATTTTTATTTATTATCCTTTTGACTGGGCTGACTTTACCATAAACTTCAAGGTTCCAGGGGCATCTTCATTAAGCAGGAGGCATCATGGGCTTCTCAACATCTACCAGGGCTTTAAGACCATCTCTAGGGTCTTTTGCATCATTAGCTAAATGGTGACATCAATGACATCAAGACCATGTTGGCATCAATGACAATTTCATCAACATGCAAGTCAACTGCAAATTAGAAGATAAAGTGACCTAATTAGGTCAAAAGTTAGGGTTTTCGCAGTTGAGAGTTATAAAAGAAGGATAAAGTGAATGAAGAAGTCAATTATGTGATAATTGATTTGTGGAGTCGAATTGGAGAGCTCGGCGAGCTAAGTTGGGGTTGAGCGCATGCTCAGCTAACTGGTGTATTTCGGCAGTGAAATCTATTTGCCCTAGTTCATCATCAGGTTGGATCATCCAGGTTCAGCACTAGTTCATCATCAGGTTACATTCAGCAGTTATTCCGGGAGGTTGATTATTCATCCAGCCAGAGGGTTTCACCGTCACACCGTGTCACCGTGATTAGAGACAAATCAATTCGTTTTCCTACCTACAGGGTTCATAACTTCCGCATGCTGCTTCCATCATCATCAGAGGGGTATTATAACCCTATTGCACATCATCTGGGCTTCCAGCAGCAGCTTATTTATTATTCTGGAGCTTATATAGTTTGAGAGGAGGGCGCATTCACCTGTGGAGGACGATTTGGTTTATCTCCTTATTCCTCCGGCAGAATCCTTGCATACTGGGACCAGTCTCTTCACCATCAGCTGATCTATATACTGGTATGTACATGCATTGATTTCTCCTATTTTATAGCATCTCAGTATTTTTCTAGGGCACATATTTGCATGCAACTACATGCATGCAAAGTTCGGGGTTTGCTTTCCTATTTGAGTAAGGAGTAAGTCTATTAGCCATCTACAGTATACTCATAAATAGGAAAATATCAGTTTGGGATATTACACACACATAGATCCAGAGGTGCAAAATGGGTATATGCTTGCATTAGACAAGTTGGTCCCTAATGAGGAGTGTGCTCAAGTACAGAGTGAATTGAGCCAATACATCAGTGAACATGGAGTCTTTGGTACCTTGCATGCAACCAAAGATCGAGAGAGGTTGGATCCTATTCGTTGGTGGAACATGTATGGCAGTGGTGCCACATATTTGCATAAATTGGCGGTGAGGGTGCTTTCACAGGTTGTCAATATTTCTTCTGCAGAGAGGTGTTGGAGCACCTACAGCTTCATCCACAACGTCAAGAGAAATAGTTTGAATACAGAACGGGCCGAAAGTTTGGTTTATGTGCACTGCAACTTGAGGTTGTTGTCCCATTATTGTGAAGCGGCCAAGAATGATAGAACTTTTTTGACTTGGGACAACAATCCAGAGGAGGCTAATGTGGAGGATGGAGGCATAGCATTAGAGCGCTTGGAGGATGAACTATTGGGTGATCATGAGGGTAATCCTCATCCGATTCATACATCAGAGATGCCACCCCCAACCACCAGCAGGTTTACAGATGCAGGAGTTTTTCCTTTAGCTTCACAACGTCAGACAATCTGTGGGGGCCATTCATCTTCTTCTCGTGTTCCACGATCACTTCCACTAGCTCCTATTCCATCTAGAACACGAGAAAAAAAATTGGAAGTTTCTCGTGGCAAAAGGAAAACCTAGTAGATAGTATCATAATACTTTGTATTTCATGCTATTATGGCCTATTTTGTAAACATTATGGCCTACTTTGAAGTTTGAACTTTAAATTGTTGACTGCATCTTGATTCTTATCATCTTATTATCTTACAACTCTTTGGTATTGAATATGATATTATGATGCTTTGTTTCATTTCATGGTTGATGTTATCTGTTAGAGTCTAAACACTAGAGTCTAGACTGTTAGAGTTTGTTGATGGAAAATATAATATGTTGAAATTTGAAGATTGATGTTGTTGATGATTGATCATTTGATGACAATGCTACAGGTCATAGCTCCTAGATGATTGATGTTATATGTGACATGTGTATTAATGGTTATATCTATGTTTTCTATAGCTAATTTGGTATAATACATGTTTTTTTTAATATATATGCATCAAAATATATAAAAATATATATTATATAAAAAACGCTCCCGAAACACTCCCAAATCGGAATCTTTTGAAAATTTCGCTTTTCGCTCCCGCTCCCGCTCCCTGCTCCCAATAGCCTTGGGTACAAGGAGTCTTGGATTGGGATCTTTTATATGCTCTCTTTGAGGCATAAGAAGGGGAAATTTCTTTCATGCTTCATGTCTAGGGAGGGGCATTGCTTCATGGAAACTCTCTCTTCTTGATGATAGCCAACCCAAGGTTTTATAAGTGAGCCTCCTATATTGTCACAAACATTGTTGCAACACAAACATGCCCAAGACACATGGATAACTGGGAGGTCATCATGGTGAAGAGGTCACAAAGGGGAGGTCAAGAGACAAGTCATCAACCTTGGACCAAAGGATACATACCAAAGTATGAAGTGTAAGGAATGATTGATGAATGGCCATACTGTGGACCCAAAGGAGGGGGTAAAAGTCCTTGTAGAATACATAGAATTATCTAGGTTCATGGTACATAAGTAAATCAAGGATATACTACCCTTGTCAACTTGAAAAAGTGATACTACTAACTATACTCATAAGATAATTAAAACATCCATGTATCAACATCAACATATAGTACATCATCATATAATACATCATCATGACATGGCATAGCAGTAGAAACAATGACATATATCTGGTCATCATATCACATCACATCACAACAAAGGGGATGCCTAAGAGAAACAAAGATGGGCCTCAAAACTTTGGAATGCAGATGTTCAAAAAGCAAAAATAGGTCTGGAATATAGTATGCCTGCAGAATGTGGCATAACACCACCTATATATGGAATTTCAGTTGGCTATTCTCCAACTCGAGGGGGCGTCTTTAGGATAGGATTGCTAGGCTATGGAAATGAGGGCACCAGGTGAGTTGGAAGAGATAGCCTTAGCAAAACAGGGTTGTATTTTTTAGGGTTTTTTGAATGGGTGATGGAGAGATCCGGAGATCAGTGCCAATATCCAACTGGGGCGTTGGAATCAAGGTGAATAAATTAGCAAGTGAGGCCAAGAAAAGTGAGTCTCCACCAAAATACTAACCCAGTCAACTGATGTTACCATCTTCAAGCATATGGTGTAAGTAAAGAAAGAAACTCCATAGGTATCATGGTGCAAACATCATCTATTGTGTTAACAATCACAAGTGTAACCCTCATACAATATTAGGAGTAACATAGCTTGAAAGATTGGCCAAAGCAAATACCTTTTGACTACTGTCTTTGATATTCTGAGTTTGAGCACTTATGAGTTCAATTTGCGCTAACATTGGAGGCATATTATTCAGTCAATTTAGTTATATCATCTCTACTTTTCCAGAAAACTGGTATTCAGATATCCAAGTGTGCATTATGCCATGATCAGTATTTTTGTTCCTGGATCTCCTGTTTAGGCTCATCATATCTCTACTTTGGAATCATAGCTTGAAAATAATATTCATTTTTTCATATATGGACTTTCAGTGGTAATCATGTCTCCTCTCCATATATTATATCTTGTGTATCAGATCGTAGTACATCACCTTTATTCTTTCCCCTTGGTATACTTTTCCATATATTGAGGTTTGTTTACTTCTTTATCTCATTAACTGCTCCTATTATTTTCTTCCAACAAAGCTGGTTATAGACGAGATTCAATGCTTACATCCTGACTTTGGTATCACGTAGACTCGCAAAGAATTAAAGTGGCATGGTTGAGGTTCTAAGGGTGATATCAACTTTATTTATCATCGTTTTCTTAATATTTTCTTTTACGGGGCAATTTGCGTTGGCATTCAACTATTGCTTTACTTATCTAGTGTTGATAACTGTTCCATTCCAGTAAAGCTTTTTGTCCCATAATGATTAAACCAAGTTTTTAGTTTTCGTATTGACATGCAATTATCATGTTCAGGATATGATGGTGCTGTTGCAAATGGCCAGAACCATCAGCAACATGTGACATCAACTCTCCATTCAACTTCTCCTGAATACCATGTGCCACATACTCAATTAGAGCTTGGTCATTCGACTGTAAGTATTATGATCATTTCAACTGCTTTTGACTAGTGATTTGAGGGATTCATTTGAACTAAAGTTGTTTTTTGAAGGTTTTCTTTCTGAATATTGAGTGACTCTTTTTAAGGAATGCTTCTCAATTTATTTATTTTTTGAGAAAAATACCGCTTGTATTATATAAAGGACCATAGAATTACAGCATAGAGAATCGGCTACCTCAATGCAGTCTGCTCAAGTTACTTGAGGGTTATTAGTTATGGAATGCTGAAAACCAAACTTCTTATGGTTTTATAGGTTCATGCAGCATACCCTTGCACTGATCCGTACTTTGGAGCTATTGTGGATCCTTATGGAGATCATGCTATGGTAAATTTTCTGTGACTCCAACAGTTCTCCATTTAATAATAGGTATCTAAATTTGGCAACTTCAGGATACATCATGGCAGGGTATCTATGCCAATTTTGTGTTTATCTTATTGTGAGAGAGTTAAGAAATATTTAATCTGCAAGAGACTGTCCAGTGGCACTGGATTCTATGATATACATAGTTTTTTTTTTGCATTAAATATAATTCATACTCTAAAGTGGTTTTCTTAAAAGAATTTATCTAGTTTTACAAAAAGTGTATCAGTAACTGTAGCTTTGCTAATAGTTAGTACGATGTTGCATATAAGTTTTCATACCCATCTAAGATTTCTTGATGACAAATATAACATTTTTATTCTAGAATGCGATGAAGCTGTGGGTTTCATTTTATCCTTCTTCTATTGCTTAAAAATCAATTTCTTTTAGTCAAATAACTTACTGAACAAGATTATGAACAGAGTTAATTTACATTCCTTATCATGGAGGTGTGGATTCCCAATCCATAGCAGACGAGGACTGTAATGTTTTGGGTTATTAAGGTGTACTAACAGTGTCATGGTGTCTCATATTGAAATGATTCTGTCCTGTCTCTTAAGATGTTTTCCTTTACCTTTCTATGTTGTTGGAATGGATTATGTTTTGCTTTTCTTCTCTGGTTAGGTCAACAAATATTTCTCTATTCCAGGTCTTTGAGACATTCAGCCTATTTGCAGTTTCTGGGAATCGATTGTAGGTTAACTTAGGTGCATTGCTGTTAATGGAGTCGTTTACAATTTCTAATCAGTTTGCAAGGTAGGGATGTATTTTCTATTTGGACAATCTCTAGTGTGATTTTAATTTTTAATTTTGCATCTTAACAAGAAGGAATTGGATGGCATCTGAGATATGAGTTGTTGCATTTATGGGCAGGCGACCACCAAGAGTGCAAAAGAAATTAAGTGTATTATAAGGATAAGAATTAAAATTCCACTATTTGAGATCAACCTTACATTACAAATTTACTTGTAAGTTGTAACTCATGGCCTGTGACTCTTACAATTCTACTTCTCTTCACATTCATGACTCACAGATCTTTAACTAACTCATGTGCAACTTTGAATAACTCACTTCTTTATGTAGCTCACATCAACTTCTAATGTCTAACACGTAACATCTAACAGCCCCCTCCTTAATGATCAGATTGTTAGATGCACAAAACATGTTTCTAACAGTCTAAACCTTCCAAACTTATCCCTTCCTAGAAGTAAGGTGAAGATGTCAAAAATCTGTTGATGTGTGGAACAGTACCTGAGTTTGATTTCACCATCCTACACCTCTCTGATGAAGTGCTGCTGTATCTCAATGTGTTTTGTTTTGGCATGGAACATCTGATTCTTCAACTTTATATAACACTGAACTGTTGCCAAATACACTAAATAGTTATGGTGGGCCTTGGCCTATCCTCCTTGTTAGCACCTAGGATTGAACTTCCTGAAATCGTGGTGCTAACTTTGAGATCAGCAATTCGCTTCTATCATCTTGGCATCTGTGTGTTGGCATTTGCAGATTTTCATGATAATTCAGTTTGATACAGTTCTTGATATAGTGTATTTCCTAATTGTCAATTGGGTCTAGCCCGAGTAGTTGTGGGATGGAGTTTATCTTCCTCGCCCAAGTTCTATTCCCATAAGTGACATGTTGTAATGTCCCCATTTTTGGATTTCCTTGCTCGGCAAGAGGAGATGGCCTCGGGGGTTTGCGTCAGCCTGATCCAAGGAGATTCATTAATTATTGATGTCACCAACTCATAAAGTGACTATTGGAAAAGTCACTTTATTACAAGAAAAGTCATGAGCGTTTTAGATGGTATTTGGCAATCCATGGTATTGCCCATGGTATGGAGCTCCAGTGAAAGAATAAAAAGAAACACAACGCCTCACCTGAATGTCAATGTCATGTTGATTTGATTTGATCTCTTGGAGACATGTATAGGGAACCGGAGTTTTCGTTTGTGGTCGGCAAACCCCATCCATCCAGTGTGGTTTAGTTTCGGTGGTGAGATATCCACCCTAGCTAAACAAGGGCGAAATCTATTCAGGGTTTCCAATTAAGGTTCATTTGACGCATATTGTCCAGTTCGTGGGGATAGCTATTGCATTGGGCGATTTTACTTGGAGGACGAATTTATTGGGGTGATTGAATTCCTTGCTTGCTTGGACCAATTACTGGTGCAGACCGGATCTCTTGTTTGCTTGGGCCGAGTCTCTCTCTCAATTGGACATCATTGCTTCGGAAAATTTACTGAAGGCCAAATCTCTTCGTTGTTTGGATGGATCTTTTGTGCGTGGATTGAATATTTTCTTGCTTTGGATGAATTTATCATTTGCTTGGTCTGAGTTTCCTTGCAAATTCCTCTAGGGGCTGAGTTATCACTTGTGGTCCGTGGATCAATGTTTCTAATGTGAAGGGTCCGTATTAATTTATTGGGAGGTCCGTAGAGTGGGACAAGTCTTTCCCTTAACAATTTGTGGAAACAAACAAGAGCATAGAGGGGCTTGATCCCTTCTCTTGTTAGCTGTCACCCTTAACTGTAGCCATGAAAGAATATAGAGGGCCTCGATCTCTGCTCTTGAGAGCCGTCACCCTCTACTGCAACCATGGGAGATTATAGAGAGACCCGATCCCTCTTCTTGTACCCATCACCATCTATAGTTGTCATGTCCCCATCCCAATGAGACTACTTGTTGACAATGTTTCACCCACCTACTAGTTCTCTAGGTTGGGGAGGAGGCATTAAATATTGCAATAAGGGAGCCATGGGACCCAAGAGAACCTTAGCTTGTCATTTATACATTAAATTGGGTCATACAAATAATAAATATGGAGAAAATAAAGTGGCATTGCTTCATAAGGACATTTGGAGGTTCATGGAGACCTTGGGTGGCTAGATTCTTCCTTACACATGTCATGACTTAACCCCAAATTCGAAATTTTGAGTAATGGAATCGTTCTTGGAAGGTGAAGAGGTGTCAAGTAACATATCATGAGCCCAAGGATTCGAATGGGTGAAGAGGAGTAAATCCCCATAGAAGAGGAAGAGGCTAGGAAGAAACTAGGTGCCACTTGGAGAGAGATTCTCTGCATTTTATGACAACAATGATGGAAGATTCTATGACAAGTCAGACCTGATTGCAGACCTATGACAATCTGACATGTCAGAGCTAAAAATAACCTCCATGAGGGCACACTTGGGGTTTGGTGGCAGCAATTCGGATTTGGAGGAAGATGAAGGGTTGAGGAGAAGCACAAGTGTCATGGAGGTTACTAAACATCAAGGATGAGTTGGAGGAATCCTATGGGAGTGAATTTGACCTTGGAGGACCTGAGGAGGGCTACAAAAATATGTCATGAGAAATGAGAATGGATTTTGATCATTTGAGAATTCGCCTTTGGAATTTGTCCATTGCACGGTGAGTGCTCACTTACCTTGCTAGTGAGCCAATTTCGAGAGAGTGAGATTCTCATCTAAGTTGGTTGTGAGAGAGGCCACCTTGACCTCTCATTTGGAGCTTAATGGAGTGTTTTTACTGCTGATAGGAGGCTGCTACTTTTTGTGACCCATCTCTCCCATTCTCTCAATTCCCACTTCAATATTTCCATATTTCTTTGTGTTGGCGCACTTGTGTGAATGGTGGTTGTGCCCTATTGAGTCTAGTTGATGCCCAAGCACGGGTGAATGATTTATGGCTCTGTAATATGTCTTCCACCCTCTCTGTAAGTCGAAATCACAGAAATACATATGCAAATGCCCACATTTCCAAGCTTTGTTGTGACTAGTTTCCATGTGTTGATTTCCCATTTCAATGGAGTTGTATATTTGATGTATGTTGCGACTTGGCTCTAATGTTATATTCTGTTAGTGAGCTATTATTATGTTGTTAATGGTCTATATTCATTATGCTATGTTCTGAACCATTATATACACAAATTGTGAGTCAAAGTTGAGATTTTACATGTCATTTCCCTTAGGCAAATATCACTGAATTTATGCATTCGAATATGAAGCTTTACACCTCTGTTGCAGAACTCTTAACCATACCAAATGACAGTAAATGAAGTCTAATAACAGTCCCCATACTCTGTTTGACAAGTTGGGAGAGTCACATAGGAGTTGGAGAGCCATTTTTGCTCTCACCCTAGGGGGAATTGCACCATAAATTACTAGTAATTTTACCATTTTTGCCAATGTTCCCAAATCGATTTGCAGATGTCTATAACCTGTCATAAATTTATTAGAGAGTCCATTGAGTGGTCCTAAGAGTCCCCATATCAGTCCCTACCAAATTCGAGACCCTCTTGTGCCATTCGAATCCCCTAGAGTCAAGACTAGTCAAGACAAATTTTCATGAAATTCTGCCTTTGTTGGGAATTTTTGAATTGGGTCTATACAACAGCAGGCCATGGGGGAGCATAGCGGGGCCCGATCTCCATTCTTGAGGGCTGTCACCATTTACAGCATGCCACAGGAGTGTATAGAGGGTCCAATCCCACTCTAGAACTGAGCCGTGAAGCTGCGAGGAGGACGTGGGGTCTGTTGAAGGCAGTCTCATTAATTTGCAGCTGGTCGAGTTACTTCTGTGGGGGTCAAATTTGACAGAGAAGAGTGTTGGAGACATCTACCATCATACACACTCTTTCTGTCAAATTGGCCTAGTTAAACCACTATCCTAAGTTTAATTGACATCAGTGGAGCATTAATTGCCATCATCCTAGTCATACCCATGCCTACCTACAGTCAAGGAGGCTAACTTAGCCTTCCCTACAGTCAAGGAGGCTAACTGGAGCACTCCAGGGGTGATCTGTGTGACATTAATGCACCTAATTGCTAACTGGTGGTTACTTTCAGTTCAACCAATCAGTTACAGTCAGTTAAGGCGCCTCCATTCATTAAATATATTATTTAATGATTATTTTATTATTATTTAATGAACTGGAGTGAACTAGGCGCCTTCACCAACTTCTGATGGTCAGTTCAGCTTCAGTTAACCTCATCAAGGTTTATTGGAGTCATGCAGTATTAGCACTTGATGGTTGGTTGCTATGACACGTGTTTGATCTCCTTCAGGTCATTTATTGCACTCCAACTTCAGTTAGGGATTGGTGAGTCAATTAAGGTTTTTTGTCAAGTGGTTAACTGAGTGGTATTGCATGGCAAAGAGTCAGTTAAGCTAGACTCATGCATGGGAATTCGAATTCTTCATTGAGTTAAGCTATGGCTCATGCATGGGAATTGTAACCCTTTATTGTTTATAAAAGATACAGAGGAAACCTTTTTGGTTCCAATTATTGCTAATTCATGTGTATTTGTCAATTATTCTTTGATGATTTTGATTCCTAGTTCCTAGATCATGTGCAAGAATTAATAAAGAGGAGAAGTCCGAATCTGTTTGAGCAGGCCTTTTGAGTTGCAGCTACCCTGGACATTGACAGCATCATTTTCCCAGTTTTTTTTTATGTTCATGTTTAGTTCATGATTAGCTGCTATAGCAGCCAATTGTTGCTCTTGTACTGCCACCTATTTCATAAATAAAGCCAATTTTCTCTCCCAATTGTGTTTGATTGCAAAATAACTATGGGGAATGCATATTGCTTAAGAAAGTTATAAAACAATGTAATGTTAACCCGTTGACAAAGGCACTCAATCAACAATAGCAACCAGCATCACAACATTTTTTTTGCCTATTCCGTACATTATACATGTTGAACTCATAATGAGTATATTGTTGTACGGCTTCAAGCCCTGTTGTTGACCTGGCCTTGTACCTTGAAGAATCTAAGGTTTATACTAAGTACCATCCTCGAAATGAGGGGAAGTGCCCGGGGATAATTGCATAGAATTTTGTGTACTTCCTATTACCATGATTAGTGTGTAGGTGATTAGTGCATATTTGCTATTTTCTTAATACAAAGTGTATTTCCCAGAGAATTAGCTCAAATATTTGGGGGTTAATTTTGTCAGATGATGATCCTGCTTTTTGTCTTTACTGGAATCATGATAGATGCTTTTTGTCTTTACTGGAATCATGATAGATATAGTGCAAAGACTATAAAAGCTTGCTCTGACTTCCATTTCAAGAAATATGTGTGAATGATTATATAAAAATGGGTTATAATGTGAGCACTCTTACTCCAACCAGATCATCAGTATAAATATATTACATGTATTTCTTTGTGTTAACCAGCAGTCTTGACTTATGATTTCAGAATCATCCCCATATACTTGGGTTCCAGCAGGGTCGTATGCCTCTGCCATCAGATGTGATTGAAGATGAACCAATATATGTCAACGCTAAACAATACCGTGGAATTTTGCGACGTCGAAAATCTCGGGCCAAGGCGGAGTTAGAAAATAAGTTCGTCAAAGTAAGGAAGGTAAGGTAATTTTGTTTATGATTATTTCGCATATACCAAACATGCTTGTTCAAATCAATGTCACAATGGAGCACTCCAGGCCTTCCACTCCTGGCTGCTCACAGGACTGTTCCTAGGAATACACACACTAATATACATACATACATATATGTATATATATATATGTGTGTGTGTGTGTGTAGAATGTTCCCGGGTTGGCATTGTACCTTGTATTTTTTTTGGAAAGACTGCTTCCCGTTCCCTGGCAACACTGGTTCAGATGTACTTTATCTAATCTTCTTTTGGCTAACCAAATTGTATTGATTTCATCTTCTGTAGAAAGCATGTTAACATATTTGGCTATTGATACACTGGCATGCTTTCTGTCCTTGATAAAAGTATTAATGTATTTTATTCTCATACTATGATGTCTGCTTTTCAGCCATATCTTCATGAATCTCGCCATCTTCATGCAATGCGAAGAGCAAGGGGATGTGGCGGTCGCTTCCTAAATACAAAATTGTTGGAGACAACAACGGGTAATGCTGATAGTGGAAAATTAACAGGACACCATGCACGGGCTGTTAGTTCATCAAGCACTGAAGCTCTGCAGTCTGAAAATGGAAATATGAATTCTTCGGAGGTACATGGCAATTCAGGGCTGTCAGGATCAGAGGTTACAAGTATGTCAGAATCATGCCCTGATGGAACAAGTTACAGTTATACTCAAGGGAATGGAGGATATCCTTACCACCATGCTAGCTCACATTTGCATTTCTTGGGTTTCAGTCCTCTTTCTGATGGAAGTGTGGAAGTAGAGAGCGGGCAAGGTCTGGGATATGCAATCAAATGGATTGCAGCAGAGAGCTGCTGTGATCCAATGAAAGTTTGACATAAATCCGTTTGGTTGGGCTCTCATTTGTGTCAGTATCATGTTTCATATAAATATAACAACTGGAGTATGGGAGAAATTTGCTTCAGTTCAAAGAAAATGAAACTTCTAGTACTGGGAGGAAACTGAACTAAAGCTGCAGATTTTATTTTTGTTTTCCAATAGTATCATGTCAGAAAGCAGCCTGTTTCAGGTTTCTTTTGGGATGAAAATGTTTGAAGTAAAAATATCTTGGCAGCTTTAGTCAGATCCTTGTGCATTTGAGAGCCTGTTATGGAAGTAACCAGATGGAAGAGCTTGCTACACTAAAGCGTGTTTCTGAGACAATGCAGACTGTCAGAAGTAATACTGTGATTTAGTGTTCGAGTGTTTGGTCAAGAAATTGACCTACTCCATCTGGTATTTCTACGAGGCAAATCATTCTTGGCTGGTTACCGTTAAGACAATTTGAGCATGTCATGGTATAAATTAGAAAGTGTTTTATCCAGGAAAGTATGATTAACACTATGATGTCTGGATGGGCTGCTGTCTGCACATATTCTAAGACTATAGTGGCATACACAATTACCACAGTGAGAGCTTAGTAATCAAAAGAACTAGACAAACAACAAAACGCTGGTTCTCTTTTTTAAAAACCATCCCATGGCATGATCACTACAGTGAAGACTCAAAGTATTTGGTTTGACATTATGGTATGTGTGTTTAACATTATGGTACCTGTGTTTAGATTCAGGATGAGAATTAAGTATGATTATTATGTGATTACAGTGTTGTGATGTTAAACTATATCTATCTGAGACAACAGTTATATATTATAATTTGCTATGATTTTCTAGGACATTCAATTGACTACTGTATCGGGATAGATGTGTGTTTGATTAGCTTAATTAGTTCCATTAGTCATCCTACGTATCGGGATAGATGTGTGTTTGATTAGCTTAATTAGTTCCATTAGTCATCCTACGTTTTTGTGTCTCGTACAATTTAATGCATTTGAATATAGATAAATAGATGTTCATGCTATCCAGTGTCTGTCTGCAATATATTTCAATTTCAAGCAATAATTTCTTTGGACTATATACTCTGCTATATATTGTATTCGTCATTTACCATCCCTTAATTTGCTTGTTTTATTCTTGTTTTGTTGAAAAGAGTAAAGTTCAATGGATTGGTCGTAAAAGAATTTTTGAAATGGTGCTGGTCTGTCTTCGATTATTTCTAGAGAAAAGCTTTGCTACTTTCTTATGGAACATACCAATGCTATTTCAAATTGGAAATAAAATGAGCATTCTAAATTTTGTTTCATTTTCTCCATCTTTTGTAGTTGCAGGCTAAATCTTATTTCCATGATTGGGCATCAATTGTGAAATTCCCACATTATAATCACATGGAGCTTGATCTGTTTTGTCATTTGGGTTCCTTTGGTGCTTATAATGTAATTCTGTATGCTTGCATGTTTAAACTCTAAATTTTAAAGGCTAGGGCTTTGCTTGTTTGATTATACCAGTGTTCCATGGGTACGTGTCCCCCACGGTCGGGGGCACGCTCCCCTCGTTTCCCATGCCCCGGGGGCTCGGGGACTCCTTGGGAAACGTTTTCCCACGCCCCCTTTTCCCGGAAACTCCTTGGGAAACGCTTTCCCACGTCCCCTTTTCCCGGAAACTTGAAGAAACGCACAAGGAACGTCCCAGAGAGGTGGGGGGCTTCTGAGTGTCCCCTCACGAAAAATGGGGACTCCCAAACAAGCCCCAAATGATTTTCATTTGTTTTCATAACTTAAAAAAAATAAACATGGTTTGGTTGGTGTGCCATTGGTCACTCATGAGAGTGACTCTAACTTAGTGACACTCCCATTGATGGTCCTAATGGCTTCATGCAGTGGATGCACGAAAAGGACCAGTGCATGGAACTATCTCCTTGATGCTCTCTTGATGCTTTCAACTTTCTTTTCGTTGTCCATTGTTAGTTTTCAATTTAATTTGTGACTCTAAAAGTAGATACTATCATTGATGACCTCAAACTGAGTCTTTGTCTTGCCACTCGTTTGACTCTTTAAAATTGAAGGTGTTTAAGACTTGCTATGACATCTATGATTCAGTTTTATGATTTTAATATTTTAAATGTTCATCTACTATTTATGTTTATAATGGAAAATCTGCATGTATTATAAATTAAGAATTTTATCAATGTGAAATTCAAATACTCAAATGATAAATGATTCATAAATCAGTGATGAATTGCCAACCGTGTTTACTACGATGAATTTACTATTTAAGTTCTAGTATGTAAATGGTGATGGGATGAGGAATTTATATGTTAATATATTAGGATTTACATAATATATATATATATTTTAATAATTTTAAAAACCTCGACGTCCCTCTGTTCCCTAAATTTTCCTAGATTTGGGGGTGGTCTCCACACGTCCCCAATGTGTGTTTCCCCGCTCCCACGTCCCAGAAACTTGGTGGAACATTGGATTATACTAGTAAATAGGTGTGGCCAGCTTAATCTTCTTTGGGAGGTGTGCTATGTGATATGATTGTATTGTTTTCCCACTGGACGTAGAATAGACGATGAATGGGTGTACTGTTAAGGCACTTCTCGCTTAAAGTCACCGGTTCAAAACTTAGTGGGTGTTAGCCTTACAAAAACAAAATGATTGTATGGTTTATCTATATACCATACTGCTAAGAAATGGGGATCAAGTTATAGTTATTGCAAGTAGATGGTAGACATTCTATCCTTGCTAAGAAGAATTGGCACACTCTTGAGTATTTATTTACTTTGATATCTGCTATTAAATTTTTGAAGGGGATGTGTTAATATTTCAAAGTTTATTTGTTTCATGTTCCTTCACTCGAGGAGCCACATGTGTAGAATCCATGTGGGGTTGGTCTGGTCCACTTATGGCCTTGATGTAGAAACAACCATATTTTTTCACAAACACCATTAGAGCACAAGTCAATTAAATGGACCCCATGTGGATGGCACACATGTAATCCTTCAATGAACATGTTTTTACAGTTAGTCCATCTAGGTGATAAGCCATCCACATCGACCCTATAGGTACAAACATTAGTTGCTTCGTATAACATAAATAAACATTAAATATTCCAACATTTAAATATCATATTTGTACAAGATATTAGGTTACTTTAACTAATATGTGAAGATGACATTACACTTAATACGTTGGAGCGTTAAAATCATAAATGTGTCAGTACTTACAGTAAAACCATGGGAAGTTGACATTACACAAAATATAATGGAGTGTCGAAATTATAAATGTGTTGAAACTTACATTAACATCAATCAATTCATTGTTAAAATTTTCTTAGCCGTAGTAAAGTTTATGGAAATAACTTTAAAACATGAAATCAACTGGTTGATAGTAACACATTTCCCTTTTTGGAACAACCCCATAATTTTCGCAAAAGCAAATGTTCTTTTTGTGTAACAAGGAACAATTGAGTCCTTACAGGTTTATAAATAACAAGTAAATAATAATAATCAATGGAAGCTTAAAACAAAAGAGTCCTTTCTAACCAAATTGCTTTGATGAAGTTCTTCCTCCAGGTGCAAACCAACTCTTGTATGAGAGCAAAACAATGATGTTGTTGAGCAAATATGCACACATGAGTGCTTTTTTTGCCAACTAATATACAGTTAGATATGCTAGCAGTGTCCTTGTGCAAAGACCTCAAACTCAAAACTAGGATGGGTTATTTTAACTCACACAACTAAACCCCAAAAATCAACTAGTAACCAATATTAACATTGCTAAAATACAACAAAATCGTTGTCATGCACAAGGTCAGAGTGTTAACAATAATGAAAAGGGCATTGGTAAAATATCAACACCTTCAACTTTCAATCTACAATGTGAATTAGGATTGCAATAAACTGATAGTGTTTCTCACCTCCTATAATGGTGCTCCAAATAGGGGATTGTACCTTTGCATTGCAGGTTATGGTGCTTCCCTTCCTCATCTACCTACTAATAAAAAATATGGAGTACATCAATTGTTAAACTATCACAACATACCATAGAGAATCCTTTCCTTCCCAATGGATCCCAAAGGGAGCTAGGGTTGGTCAAGTGCATAATTCTCAAAGAAAATACTATCGCAACGATAACCTAATTTTGGCTAAACAATAACTCCCATTCCTCTATAATAGGTGCAAACCCCTAGAAGGAGCTACTCACCTCCCTTAATATGTTCAAAATTAGTGAGGGTTAGGCTATTAGGTCAAGTCTGCTAAAAAAAAAATATTCGTTTCTCAATAGATTAATTGTTGAATATCCAATTTAAGTAGGACAAGAGGTATAATCCATATAGGACAGTAAATATAATAAATGTATTAAAATATGAGACGATATACAATGACCATGTGACGATGTACTTGTAGCAATAACCGATCACAATGGTAAGTCAAGTCCTTATGTCTTTTAGATAAGATGTGTCTTTTCATTAATAGTTAATCATTAATATTATTTATTGTTATTTATTTAATATTTATGTTTGTTACATTTTCTTTCCCTTGCAAATCTTTGTCTTCAAAGCATAATTCATTGGAAGACTTATCCCTTGTTATTGCTCGTAATCTCTCTTCATGATATTTTGTGCTAGTAGCTATGACACTTAACGAAACAAGACGATATGATTTGCAAAGCATTAAACAAATTGGTTTAACTGTTATTGGATTAGGCCACCCCAATTTGATCCTCTGTAGCGTTGGGCATTTGTGGTTTCCTTGGACAAATCCTACTATATTTGATTCCCAAGATGATTTTTAGCTTGGCATGGTCCAATTATTTTCGTATTTGGACTCTTCGGTATATAAACCATTTGTGATTGTTTAGAATGATGTTTATAAACAGACTACTTGAAGGTGTCTTTGTAGCACAATTATTCCTCATACTTGTATTGTTTTCCTTATTCACCTTTGGTCTTAACTCTTCTTCGTTTCCATGAGTCGTTTTATTGATCATTGAACTTCTATTGGTGAGTGGACTTGGATTTTCTATTGTTTGTACTTTGACATATGAAGACATCCTTACTTTAACTAGATTTGCATCGATGCCATTCTCCAGTGTCTTGATTATTACCTCTGATGACTTCTTTATTTCAACGATATCAGTCATTGTTTCTTTATCAATTAGGGATTCCTTACTGCTAGATTTCTATAACTTATTTTGTAACTACTTCTTGTCATTATTTAGCTTATTGATTTGGGTAAGTAAATTTCGATTATGAACCTTCAAGTGTGAAAAATTTTCAACATTTTTTGGCTTTTCAACTTTGCCCTTAGGTCTTGTTTCTCTAACTGCGCCTCTTTTAATTTTTTGATTTGCTCAAGCAACTTCTGACCAAGGTTCATTAAGCTAGAAGCTTCTTGATATTTTTCTAATGACTTCTTGTTGAATTCCTTCGTGAGATCTTGATTCTCTTGTTTGAACTTTTGAAAACATCGCTTCTTCTCCTTGGACTTCATGATTTGTGCAAGTAGTTTATAATTATGATGTCTTAGGCGAGAGATATTTAACTTTTTATGTGACGACCTTCTCATATTCCTTCTGTCGATCTTACAACTTTTATATCGACAACTAGCTATCTTGAATGATCACTTTTGATACGTCTATCGGGTCTTCAAATGAAAGAGATTTCGAGTTTGACTTCATATCAACAGCTTGCAACGTTAATTCATTTACATATTTGGGTCTTCTAATGCACATTGTATACATATTCTTTTGCAATGTAAATTTTTTTACAGTTGTGAAAAATGAGCATTTTATTTTAAAACACTGAGAGATAATTGAACTCCATTGTACAATAAGAACATTTAATCCAAAATGTTGGTTTTTTGTGGAATTCATCGTTTACAATTTTTGGTTTTCAAGATAACTTCTTTTGATAATATGATGTTCCCATAAAAATGATGTTTTTTAGTGACTTCCTTCAATATCTCCCCTTTATATCTTTCTCTTTTTTATAAAAACCTTTAATAACAAATTTCAAAGAGTTTTACTTAACCTTTGAATCTTCCTTCCTCGAACTTAAGAGTAAGTATTCAAATTACTTAATTTTTTTATTTTAATAACGGTTGGCCCTAGGGAAAGGTAGGAAGAATTTAGTTAGAATTCTGCCCAAGTAGATAAATAGCCTAGTCGCGGGGAGAAGAAGTTGTGACACAAGCAGACGAAGGCAGAGGAGAAGCTGCGACAGAAGCAGTTGTGGAAGGAAGAACAAGGTAGAAGAAGCATCAATAGAGGAAGCTGTGAAGTAGGAAGATAGAAGTAGATAAGAGAGAAAGAGCTAAGACATAAGAAGTAGTTGCAGAGGAAGTTGTGATAGGGGAAGAGCTCGTGAAAGAAGAGAAGTTGCGACAAAAGGAAATGATGCGATGAGATCAACCACGGCGGAAGGAACCATGATAGAAAAGGCGTGCAAAGAATGGAAATGTCAGTTCAAGAGATCGTGGGTATGATGTCGGCTAGAGTCACATGTGCTGTAAGGAATAATAAAATCTTTGTATTTTGGGCCGATAGTGCCTACTAACAAGTGTAACTAGAATAGGAATGAAAGCCTGTTGGCTAACATAATAAAGTCAGTTGAATGTGACATGTAAAGAGTCTATAAAAGGAAGAACCCAAGGTGTATGCGGGTTACTTCCCTAGTTACTTCTTAACTTCATGTTTTCTTGTTACTTGTTGTTTAGTTGTTAGTTAGTCAGTTGAGTATGTAAGAAGAGTAGTTGATCAAGGCTGTGTGCGGATCGACAGTAGAGTCAAAGAGAAGAGTAGTCAATCTAGGCTCTGTGCGAATTGATAATAGAGTCAAGTAGGAGAAGATTGAATGACAGAATAATAGAGAGCATGAGAAGACGGTGAAGTCTATATAGAAAAGAGAAGAAGATCTAGAATAGAGTTCGCAGCTGAGTGCACAAACAAAAGGTGCCAGATATTTCTCATGCCAAATGAAGAGCACCTTTGTGTTTTTTTCCGGATGGGTTTCCACATTAAATAATGTGTCATTGAGTAGATAATGAATGTGTTTATGTCGCATGAATGTATATGATCAATTTTCTTTTGTTGCAGGATTGTATATCGTGATTAAGTGTTTATGTATTTGCTTATGAATGAGTTCTCTTATGAACGAGTCACACTATTGATAGATAACCTGTGTGTTAAGATTATATTGTTGTTATAATCTTTGTGACGGATAAGTTAATTAGTGTCTTATCTGCGCACAATATGGTTGAGAAATACACCCATCGGCTTCGGTTGAGCGAGGTGGTAAGGTGCCAAGGGAGAAGAAATCCCCACCTAACTGCAGAAACCTAGTTTTGGTAGTTACCCACAAGAGATATCTTGGGTGAGACTGGGTCTGCGTCGCAGGTGCTACCTACTGAGCCTTGCTCTGTCGGGTTGATATCTTGGTCTTTGTTGCGAGCAACAAAAGGTATGAATCTGGTTGGAAGGGAAGAAACACCAACAAATGGTTCTGTTGCTGAGATTGTGAATCATTTTGGTGAGGGACATGTTTTGGCTTTCGACGAAGCTGAAAATCCAAGATTGGGTGGATTTTAAAGCATTAGAGTTTGCATAAGAAGAAAGTAAATGATCGCGGTTAAATCCGACAAGGTGGATGGAGCGATACCTTTATACAGATATTCATGATATTTTTTTTCCAAGTTCCCTATTGTGTTTTATGAATGGTTGTCGAAGTTAGCAACCTAGCGAAAAAATTTCCAAGGAAGAGAACCGACAGAGTGGAATCCTCAGCTGATTCAACAACTAAAGAGTACTAGCAACCCTATCTCGAGGGGTGTGGATTTTTGGGCAGACAATATTCTGGAGGGATACATTACTGAATTTGTTGTCGACACAATAACCTCATATAGTGAGGTGGAAAGAAAAATTTTCCAAGGACGATGAGGAAGATACTTGCCATCTTTGAAAACTTGGATAAAGATGCTTGTATGCGAAAAATGAATCCTGAGAATGGATTCTAACAGTTAGAAGGACTGTGCGCAAAAATCTGGGATATTTCATAGAAGAAGTGCGCGGAAAATGGAGCAAACTAAGCTGAGATGTTCCCTGTTGATAACTGAACTGAACTAGTAGGTGGACGTTAAAGGAGTGGAAGAAGATTTCAGTTGGGAACGAGAAGAAAAACCGTGACAAGAAGAGGAAGTTGAAGTACGACCAAAGGAGAGGACTACGAGATAACATCACATTTTGATGAAGGTTTTTGCAACGAAGAAGAGGAATCTCAGCCTATATCCGAAAGAGAAGAAGAATAAGTAGAAGCTTCAGACTTAGAGTACATGTATGATACACCTACAACCCTACACACATCACCGGAGGTAAGATCTAGAAACTCATCTCTCAGTGGTTTTGTAAATACAAGCAATACTAATGCTATGAGTAGCAGACAAGGGAGTCTAGCTAGTCAAATTTTTTGTCCAACTGTAATAGGAGTCAATATAATGGCTAGAAATGATATTAAGCTGCCTATATTTAATGGAAATGGGTTAGAATACTCATGTCAACATTGGTTTCTATGTGAATCCATGTGGACCGTGTGACAGGTCCAAGATGAAGCAATAAAGCAAGCGTAGATGATCACAACCTTGAGAGGTCATGCACTATACGGGTACATGAAGTTTTCTATAGTTCTAGCGGGAGTCGCGCAGAAAACACTCGATCAAATTCAAGTGGGATTGATAGACGAGTTTATAAAGCCGAAATCCGAGTCGCAATGCATCACATAAATTAAAGAAATCAAGCAGTTACCCATAGTGTTTGTCGTGGCCTTCGACTAGAGATTTAAGACATTGATGGACAAAGTAATATTTCACATGAGTGCAACACAATGAATGGTTCATTGCAGGACTGTTGCCGCACATTCAAATCTCGTTGATGCAACATAATATTGTGTCGCAGACAGAAGCTATGGAGATAAAAATGAAGTTAGAATTCTCACCAATTGGAGAGATTGGTGCAGGAATGATTCAGATTTAGTCGCAACTATCCAACCTTACGCTGCAACTCCAGGAAATTAAGAAAGGGAAAGAGATCCAAGAAGAGATCTAGTGTACCTGATGTCACAACTGAGGGATGCCATAAAGATAATTGCCCAATGGTCATGAACTATGTCGCAACATGAGCGCCAAACCCATTAAATACACAAGGGATGCATGGGTGTAGAATATGTGAAACCCGAGGCCATCGGTCAGAAGAGCGCTTGTACTTACAGAAGATTGTAAGTACACCATCTAGCCTATAATGTAAAATTTGTAAATTTGTAGGACATGATGAGAAGGATTGCAGAGCATTCCAACTACAACAGGAGAAACCAATGGATACCTACTTAATGACGAATGATGAGTAGATACAAGCTGAGCGAGCGCAGGATCAATACTCACTTGCTCAATATCCACTGACCCAATATTGTAATATCCCAATTGATATTCTATAGTACTTTGGTAATATTTTTGTTGTTTAAGTGTTCAAATATTTACTATAAAGATAAATAAAATGTACATGCAAAAAAGTGTCATTCCAAACAACTCTAAAAATAGTTGATCTGGAGAGAAAATAGGGTAAATAATTTTAGTTATAAGAGATACACATACCACTGATAATAATGTTGGTATTTTGTAATAGATGAGATGCATGCAAATTGTGCCAGAAAGATAAGAAAATAGTGCTCCTCTCCAGTTGAAAGTCTGCCCTACTTCTACTGATCTTGACGTTTTTGAAAGAGGAAGTGTTCGTTACTGCTGAAACTTTCTAGGACTGAGAGTATAGTCCCACCAAAGAGATAAGGGGATGCATGTGGAAGTTTAACCTCCTTCAAGCCACCTAGCGAATTGATTTTCTTCAGAAGGGAAGATGCCCTCTTTCCTCATGTTTTTGCTAGTGGCCCGCTCTGAATGTGTATGAAACATAATAGTAATCACTCAATATGTTGATTAACCTTGCTGAGAAGAATGGAGGTAGCATGCATAAACTTTACCGGATTCCTGAAGGCTAGCGAATGGATTTGAGATTTCTAGCTATTTCCCAGCAACAAATGTGCACCTGCAATAAACTCTTTCTTTGACTGTTGGATGATTGAACCAAGAATAAGGAAAATGATGAATACATGATCATATAAAATGATGAATACATGATTAGGGAAGATAGATTTCACTGCCGAAACCCCTTGCTAGCTGAAGACCTTTGTCTCCAACCCCAACTTGTTGCTGTGACACCTGTTGGTGCTACTCTAGAAACCAAATTCAATAATAATAATTCATATATATCTTTTTTTGGTTCAACTACCATTGTTATATAGATTTAGCATGTACTTTTAGGGTTTGCATGTCACTTTTAGGCTTTTCACTTTACTTTTTGCATGCATGCAATTCTAATTGCTTGTTGACTTAAGACTAAAGAAATAAGGCTTGCTTGCTCTACATGCTTTATGATAATAACTATGATGTCCCTCTTTACTATATTGATGATTTAATAACACTGAATATATGCTCTCGGTATTAAATGTCCTCGGTCAATTCCCTATTTATCAGTAACGGAACATTACAGTGCTCCCTTGCCAATGATTGATTGTCCTCAAGCAATGCCAATGCAACTCCACAATCAATCAAACTAAACCAACTGAATCTAGGGATGATCCCAGGGTCCCAAATTATCTTAGGATATTTGTAGCATAGGTTCTGCTCAAAGCATTGCACTGCATGGTACCCTCACAAGGTATCCCAGGGAAGCCTCCTATAAGTAAAGTAACTAACCATGGTGTAAATGAGGTACCATCACAAGAGACCTCCTAAAAGCATCCTCTATCAATCATTAAACTGCCAGTCACTGTAATCCCAGGGTCCCAAATCAATCTGAGAAATGCAGAGGTCAAAATGCATCCACCACTACCCTGCGTAGTATCGACACAAGGAGAATCCTGTAGATTCCTAAAGTAACCCCATTACTAAACATTGCATCCACCCTGACAAGGTCTCCCACCTGGGTTCTAATGCAAACTTGTGCATCTTTAATCCCAAATATCCCAAGGCTCTTATGGGACTGTACCCCTATCAAGGAATGTCTTCCCAAGAATCGCCCACTCAATAGGACACCAACTCTTAACCTCTCTCCCATCCAACCCCCAAAAAGGACCTTGTCCATAAGCACCATCACAAGGAATAATCCTACCAAGCTGACATTCTGCCCTTTTGATTTCAACTTGAATGCTCATATACTGCTTGCCAATTTCTCGATCTTGTCCAACCTATAAAAACTATCCTCCATTATGAAAATGTGGACTCAAGCTACTCCAAGCCTTGTTTATGTACTCCTAAAGAGGATTTCTTTGAAATGAAATAGTATGTTTCTTATGTTGCCCCACCAAGGTTTCTAACTGTTCTTCAATACTAGAAAGCATGATCGCTGATTTGGTACATACAACTCGAAGAACTGTAATCTCAACATCTTGTTGTAATATGGTGTTCCGAAGTATAATGGTCCTCTCTTTCATTGCTAGAATGCTTTCTTTAAAACGTTCAATCTTCTTTCGATGACTATCATATGGAAGCTCTATCTCGTGCATGTATAAAATCTCCCTAACCTCCATGTGCGAATGGCCACTGTCTCAACTGTTGTGATCATTTCCTTGCACCTCATGTATTTCTCCTATCATAACTGTCTGGACTCCTGCTGTAGGTGATGAAGAGTGTTCCAACTCCAACTCATCACATGACTTATCCATAATATGACTATCGGATGTGATGGTGTCGCTAGACTCACATGATGGATTTAATGCTATCTCCTCATGCACATCCTCATCATGTACTGTTAACTTCAAATCAAGATCATCATCAACATGTACTTCGGGCTTATCTTTCTCCACTCCTCTAACTATGTTTTTAAGGAAATCCTGATCCAAATCCTTGGGTTGGATCCTAAACTTGATGGTGTAATAGTATTGAAAGGATTATGTTTCACATACCTCATCACCCAAGGCTAGATATTCTTGATATCGAGGAAAGTGTTGCAATGTTGCTAACCTATGCAAATTTCCAGTCAAGATCCTTCTCATTGTCTTCATGTTCAAGCCCACAGCTGGTCGGGAACATGCTATGATACCACTATAATATCCCAACTGATATTCTATTGTACTTTGGTAATATGTTTGTTGTTCAAATGCTCAAATTGTACTGGAAAGATAAATAAAATGTGCATGCAAAAGTGTCGTGCCAAACGACCCTAAAAATATTTGATCTAGAGAGAAAATGGGGTAAAGAATTTTAGTTAGAAGAGATACACATACCACTGATAATAATGCTGATATTCTGTAATGGATGATATGCATGCAAGTTGTGCCAGAAAGATAAGAAAATAGTGCTCCTCTCTAGCAGTTGACGCCTAACTGAAAGCATGCCCTCCTTCTGCTGATCTTGACATTTTTGAAAGAGGAAGTCTCTGCTGCTGTTGAAACTTTCTAGGACTGAGAGTATAGTCCCCCCAGAGAGATAAGGGGATGCATGCGGAAGTTTAGCCTCCTTCAATCCACTTAGTGAATTGATTTGCTTCAGAAGGGAAGATTCCCTCTTTCCTCACTTTTTTGCTGGTGGAGGCTCTGAATGTTCCTGGAACGGAAGAGTAATCACTCAATATGTTGATGTAGCCTTGCTGAGAAGAATGGAGGTAGCATGCATAAACTTTACTGGATTCCTGAAGGCTAGTGAATGGATCTGGGATTTCCATCTTTTTCCCAACAACAAATATGCACCTGCAATAAACTCTTTCTCTGACTATTGGATAATTGAACCAAGAATAAAGAAGATGATGAATACCTGATGATAGATTTGGATGATCTACCCTGAAGTGATTAGGGAAGATATATTTAACTGTCGAAACCCCTTGCTAGTTGAAGACCTTCGTCTCCAACCCCAACTTGTTGCTGCGGTTGTTAAAATAATGTAACTTTGGAATATATTGTAGATGTGTTGTAGTCCTCCTTTTGGAGATGAGTTTAGTCTTGTTAGAGTCATTGAAGGATGCAATGTAAACCTCCGAATGTAAGTCGAGTCAATAGTACCCAAGTTTCAATATAATAAATGCTATTTGTGGTGTCCAGTTGGACAAATCGACCCAGTCAGCCAGTGAAGTCGGTCCCACCAAGTTAAAGGTAAAGTCAACAGAAGAATATAAATAGGGAGGCGTTCCCCTTCATTTGTACACACTCACTCAAGCAGTTTTGCAAGAGAGAGAAGAACTAGTGTGACCGAAAGAAGTTAGACGCAGT
Source organism: Pseudotsuga menziesii (assembly GCA_001517045.1). NCBI lineage: Eukaryota > Viridiplantae > Streptophyta > Pinopsida > Pinales > Pinaceae > Pseudotsuga > Pseudotsuga menziesii. Next base: position 256,645 of record LPNX010737911.1, read on the forward strand.
TGTCTGGGTTTTACGCTGTTCTGGTCGAGATCTATATTGAGGAAGTTTTGCGGGGTTTTCTCCCTTGTGGTTTCCCCGAGGAAAATATTTGTGTTCTTGTGTTCTTATGTTTTCTTTGCATGTTGTTCTTTCAGTGATATTCTAGTAATTTGTTTTAAGATATCATCTAAGAAAATTGATAAAACTTAACATGGTATCAGATCCACCCTAAAAGGAAGCACTGCACAGCTAGGGTTTGTCATTTTGAACAAATCCCTCAATAGATCAGCCGAGAAAGAGGGATCCCTCAACTCACCCTTGAAGAGCGCATCTTTCTGTGAAGACATATCTAAAATCCAAGAAGTTCCATTTTTTGACCAGTTACTGTTGTCGGGACAAACTACGGTTTCAATTTTTCTAAGACTCCATCATCAATCTCAGGAAAAGAAAGTTACAGTCTACCTTTCCTCAGGGAGGCGCATCGTTTCCACCTCTCAACCCTATTAGAGTTTCCAGTTGAGAAATTAGGGTTTCTACATCAAACCCTAGGTCAACCAGAAGGAGGTCAGTTAGGAACTATTTTCTTTAAGTAAGTACTATTCCTCCTTGTTCCATTTGAAGTTCTCATTCTATTGAAGATGACTAAGAACACCAAGCTAGATGAAAATCTTGAAGGTGCTAAAATATTTAGAGCATTGAAGTATGGGATCATGCTCATCCTATAAGAAAATGATCTAGACAAGTTTGTAAAGGAGGAGGTGAAAGAACCATAGGAGGAGGAGGCTAAGTTCAAGCATAAGAAGGATATGATCATAGACAAAAGGATCATAGCTGACTCCATCAAGGTAACTTGATTCCTCAAGTATCATCAAGGGAAACTCCAAAAGAAATGTTTGATGCTCTCTTCAGTCTATTTGAAGGAAGAAACATCAACAGGAAAATGAATCCGAGGAATCACCTCAAAAGTGTAAGGACTTAGAAGTCAGACACCATGCAATCTTACTTTTCAAGAGTAGCTCAAATTAGGGATCAACTAGACCATTGGTGATACAATAGAGGAAGCAGAAATTGTGATGACCACCTTAAATGGTCTCCCAAGAGATTGGGAATATTTTATCCGAGGAATCTATACAAGAAGGAAACTAAATAAATTCATGAAGCTATGGGAAGAATGTGTCCAAGAAGAAGAAAGAATCTCAGCCAGAGAAGTGAATCTAAATGACAATGAAGATCAAGCATTGATAGCTCATGCCAAAGGCAAGTACAAAAGGAAGAGTCATAATCATCCTAATAAAAGTCAAGGGTTCAAAAGACCCAGGAAAGACTTCTCAAATTATGAGTGCTTCACTTGTCACAAGTTGGGAAACATCGCCATCAACTGTCCCATGAAATCAAAAAGAGTTAAAAAGATGAAAAGATTCCAAGCTCATGCTGCTGAAGATAGTGATTAAGAAGTTGAAGAGGAAGCAAAGAAGGATGAAGAATTCGGTGAAGAATATGTACTGATATCTGTCCTAACAGGATCAATCTCACCAAGAAATGACACCCAGTTAGTAGACATCGGTGCATCCAAGCACATGACAGGTTACAAGGACTCACTATCATGCCTTGTACAAAAAGAATCACCACACAAAGTAATGCTTGGAGATGATTCCCAATATCCCATCAAAGGAATGGGAGAAGCATCCTATAAGTTGGACTTTGGAAAGTCCATGAAGATGAAATATGTCCTATATGTCCCTGGACTAAATAAGAACCTCATGTCTCTTTCAGATTTAGACAAGAGAGGATTTAGAGTTGTCTTCGTAGATGGAAAAGTCCTCATGTGGTTAAAAGGAAAGACCATAGATGATGTAGTAGAAATTGGAATTGAAGAAGGAGGACTCTACAAACTAAAGGGAAATGAAGATTCAACATTAGCAACCAATACAGTAAATCCATGTGAGCTTTGGCACAAAAGGCTTTCTCATATTCATTACAAAGCTCTGCCGATAGTAAGCAAGGTTGTGAATGGTCTACCAGAAATTCAGATAGAACATGAAGGAGTATGCAAAGGATGTGCACAAGGAAAGAATACTAAGAATCCGTATCCAAATAGTGACAACAAAGCAAAAGGGATCTTAGATATTATCCATTCAGATATATGCAGGCCAATGCAAAAAACTTCATTAAGAGGGTATGTTTACTATGCTTCTTTTATTGATGACTACTCCCGCAAGACTTGGATATATTTTTTGAAAACGAAGGATGAAGTGTTTGAAAGGTTTAAAGAATTTACGGCCCTAGTCGAAAATCTCTTTGAGAGGAAAATAAATATTTTGAGGTCAGATAATGGAGGATATTTCACATCAAATGAATTCAATTATTTCTGCAAGGACCCTAGGATTAAGAGGGATCTCACCATTCCCTATAATCCTCAACAAAATGGTTTTCCAGAAAGAAAGAATAGATCTATCATGGAAGCGGTAAAAGCTATGATACATGATTAAGATCTACCAATGTACCTATGGGCAGAAGCAACCAAAACAACAATATATGTATAGAATAGAATCTTCCATAGTGCCCTTGGGAACAAAATCCCAGAAGAAATGAATTCCGGAGAAAAGGCCGAGGTAAGTCACCTAAAGATATTTGGTTGTCCTGTGTACATTCATATTCCCAAGGAGAAAAGAACGAAGCTATATTCTTCAGGAAAGAAGGGATTGTTTGTGGATATAGTGAACAATCAAAATCCTATTGAATCTATATACCAGGATACTGTCAGATTGAACTTAGCAGAGATGTAACATTTGATGAAGATACAACTTTCAGAAAGTCGAAGAAAGATAAGAAAGATGAAGAGGAACATGAAACTCCCAAAGCCGTAGAAAGTCCTAAGCCAGTTAGGAATGAAGAAGAAAGTCAGATACCTGAGGATCATGATATGATCGAACCTCAATTGCCAGAATAATTACCGAGTGAAATGATTTATCAAAAGAGAAATCCTTCCTAGGCTCATGATGTAATTGAAGAAGCAAAAAGGCATGGTGTCCCAGAAGGAACCATTAGAGAAAGAAAGAAGCCAATGTCATATCCCAGTTATATGGCTTTGATGAGTGATTTAGTTGATAAAGAACCAACATGTTTTGAAGACGCAACAAAGAAGAAGGAATGGGTTGATGCAATGGTCGAGGAATACCAATTCATAATAACAAATGATGTGTGGGAAATAGTACCAAGAAAAAACGACAAGTTAGTGGTATCCTCTAGCGGATCTTCAAAACAAAGCATTGCGCAGATGATAGTATAGAAATGTACAAGGAAATATTCGTAGCTAGAGGGTTCTCCCAAAAGGAAGGAATTGACTATGAAGAGACCTTTGATCCAGTATCTAGGTACACTTCAATTAGAACTGTCCTTGCCTTGGCATCCAAAAATAAGTGGAAGTTACATAAGATGGATGTAAAGACAACTTTTCTAAATGGATTGATAGAAAAAGAAGTGTATATCGAACAACCGTAAGGTTTCGAGATTGACGATCGGGAAGCTTATGTATGCAAACTTAAGAAAGACTTGTATGGGATAAAACAAGCACCCAAAGCATGGTATGGAAGAATAGATGAATTCTTGATGAGTTTAGGCTTTACCAAGAGTAAGGAAGATTCTAACCTTTACTATAAGGTTGAGGATGATGGGATTATGATATTACTATTATATGTGGATGACTTATTCTTAATGGAAGGAGATAAGCCCATCAACTAATGCAAGAAGAAGCTTGCTGCAAAATTTGAGATGAAAGACCTTGGAATGATGCACTACTTTCCAGGTCTTGAAGTTTGGCAATATCCAGATGAGATTTTCCTGAACCAAGGAAAATATACAATGGACATTCTAAAGAGGTTTGGAATGTTAGATTATGGGGCCATGACTACTCCGATGACAACAAATATGAAGTTATTGAATGGTGATACTTCGGAAACTGTAGATGCCACCTTGTACATACATATTATTGGTTCATTGATGTACTTAACCAATACAAGACCATATATATGTTTTTCTGTAAACACACTAACTCAGTACATGGTGAATCCCAAGCATATTCACCTGATAAGAGCAAAACATGTGATGAGGTATCTAAAGGGAACTTTAGATTATGGGATTAGATATACATCAGATGGTGAGATCAGACTACATGGGTTCACAGAATTAGATTGGGAAGGAAGTGCTAAAGACAGAAAGAGCATCTCATGATGTTGTTTTAGTTTGGGATCAGGCATGATCTCATGGTTCAGTAGAAAGCAGACCAATATTACACTTAGCATAGTGGAAGCAGAATACATTGCTGCTTGTTCAACTTGTAGTGAATTAGTATGGCTTCGGAAGATGTTGGCAGGTTTATTTGATGAAGAGATACATGTTACTGATATCCTTTGTGATAATCAGAGTTGTATCAAGATGATAGAAAATTAAGTATTTCGTGATAAGTCAAAACATATTGAAGTGAAATATCACTTCATTCGGGACATGGTTCAGAAAGGAGCTTTAAAGATTAAGTATGTTCTTACAGAGGATTAAGTGGCAGATGTGTTGACTAAGCCTCTGGCTCATGTAAAGTTTGAATACTTTCAAGACAAGCTTGGTGTAGTCCAAAAGGACATTTCTCGAAAGAGGGAGTGGCTGTAGATGGAAGAAGGATACAATGGTGAGTAGCTCAGTCTAGAGTAGGGTAAGTCTGGCTAGGGATGTTTGGCCCGAAAGGGTTAGTCAGACGAGGCATGTTGATCCTAGGGGGATTAGTATGTCTCGATATATCAGTTTAACCCAAGTGGGTTTGGAAGCCAGGACAAGGCTTGTTGGTCCCCAGGGAGATCCATCTGTCTAACTAGGTTTCTTGGCTCGAAATGGTTAGTTAGACAAAAAGCTCGGGTGGCTCCACCAGAGAACTCACCGTGATGCTACTCCGAGATAGTTAGAGGGCAGGATGGTTGTTACAGTATTGCTATACTATTGATTGATGATATGTTTTCTTTCAATAGTGTTATACTGATGACTGTTGAGATGTTTAGTTCAGTATTGTTATAATGATGATTGGTTCAACATTGGTATGCTGATTGTTGAGATGGTTGATTCAATATTGTTATAGTGATGATTGATTGAGGTGTATGCTTCAGTATTTTTATACTGATGATAGTTTCAATATTGTTATGCTGATGATTGATTGAGAAGTATGCTTCAGTATTTTTATACTAACGATAGTTTCAATATTGATTATACTGATGATTGATGAGATGTTTACAGAGTTATCACACTGATGATTTTCGAGATGATAGAATGATAAATGCTGAGATGTTTATTGAGATAGTTTCAGTGTTGTTACACTGATTGATGTGATAGTTTCAATATTCCTATACTGATGTGACAGATTCAGTATCTCTATACTGATGATGATGTCCCAGGTCCCAACATCTCTATGCTGGTAATGCAGATGATGATATATCACTACAGATGATTTGGTTTTTATCACTAACATGCTAATGATGTTGTTGGTTGTTTCAGTATTTACATACTGTTGATGCAGATGATGATGTTTCAGTATTTCCATACTGAAGATAGAGATGATGATGTTTTAGTATTCCCATACTGAAGATACAGATGATGATGTTTCAGTATTTAAATACTGAATATGAAGATGATGGTGGTTCAATATTTACAGATTGAATATGTAGATGATGGTGGTTCAATATTTACATACTGAAGATGCAGATGGTGTTACTTAAGATGCAGATGATGATGTTTTCAGTATTCACATACTGGAGATGCAAATGATGATGTTTCAATATTCACATACTGAAGATGCAGATGATGATGGTTCAGATGATGATGTTATAGATGATGGTTCAATGTTTACACATTGATGTTGGCAAGTGGATGATTCAGAATATGTTCCAGTATTCACATACTGATAGTATAAAAGATGGTCCAGAAGATGAAGCAACAGATGATGATGATCCAGAAGATGATTCAACATTCATATGCTGATGTTGTAAGAGATGGTCCATAATATGACAAGAAGATGATTGGATAAAGGTGATTGCAAAAGAATATCCAACTGAGATCGATGATGAAGATGTATCAAAACTTCCTATGACATATAGGGTCTCACCAGTCAGTTGTACAGTTGTAATAGTAAAAGTTGCTACTACGGTTGAATACCTTCATAGTTAAGAGGGAGTGTTAAAATAATGTAACTTCAGAAGATATTCTAGATGTATTGTATTCCTCCTTCTAGAGATGGGTTTGGTCTTGTTAGAGTCATTGAAGGATGCAATGTAAACCTCCGAATGTAAGTCAGGTCAATAGTACCCAAGTGTTAATATAATAAATGCTATTTGTGGTGTCCAGTTGAACAAATTGTCCATGTCAGCTAGTGAAGTTAGCCCCACCTAGTTAAAGGTAAATTCAACAGAAGAATATAAATATGGAGGTGCTCCCCTTCATTTGTATTCACTCACTCAAGCATTTTTGCAAGAGAGAGAAGAACTAGTACGCCAGAAAGAAGTTAGAATCATTTGTCTGGGTTTTACACTGCTCTTGTCGGGATCTATACTGAGGAAGTTTTGTGAGGTTTTCTCCCTTCTGGTTTTCTCGAGGAAAATATTTTTGTTCTTGTGTTCTGATGTTTTCTGTGCATGTTGTTCTTTCAGTGATATTCTAGTAATTTTTTTTAAGATATCATCTAAGCAAATTGATAAAACTTAACAGTGGAACCTGTTGTTGCTGCTCTAGAAACCGAACTCAATAATAATAATTCATAGATATCTTCTTTGGTTCAACTACCCTTCTTATATAGCTTTAGCATGTAATTTTAGGGTTTTCATGTCATTTTTAGGATATGCACTTTTACTTTTTTGCATGCATGCAATTCTAATTGCTCGTTGACTTAAGCCTGAAGAAATAAGGCTTGCATGCTCTGCATGCTTTATGATAATAACTCTGATGGCCCTCTTTACTATACATATGACTTAATAATATTGAATACTTGTTATAATATTTTCCCAATATTAAATGTCATTCAATTCCCTATTTATCAGTAACAAAACATTACAAATATCAACAAAATGTGTACCCTCAACCCCAATATCAACAGAACCAGTATCCACCGCAACAACACTACCCACAACCTAGGGGGGTGGAAATTTTTAGGGTCGAGGACTACAACAAGGAGGAGGAGGATTTGGTCGTGGAAGAGGCCAAATCATATGCTATAATTGTGGACAACCAGGACATTTCTATTGGTACTGTGTGAGTCCTACAAAGGCATATTCGTATTGTAAAGTTGTCGACCACACTGTTGAGGAATGTCCTCAATTGATTGCTAAGTGGCATGCCAAGAATATGGGAAATCCAATTCTCTTGTAGATTCTCAATTCGAATTCCAACCAGAACATCCAAATGATTTCTGTTGAGCCAAGAGAAACAAACATTGTTGTCGTGACAAAAGGAGGTGCTGCGATTGGAGAAGACCAAAATGCAAAGCATGACAAATCATAGGTGCGACCGACAACACAAAAGAAGGTATCATTCGAAATCCATAGAGAAAATGAAATATTCTTGGACGCTCGACCATAATTCGTCGACATGAATCAAGCATCGACGTCTGCTCCTACGCCACCAAGAGGACAAGTAAGGGAGATTCCTAAAATATTCGATCAACTATTTTGAAAGAAACGAATGGGAAAGGTTAGAAAAATTAAAGAAATTTTTAAAAGTTGCTTATTGCTAATCCACGATAAAGTTGTTGTTGCAGAATTGACAGCTTTAATAGAAGAAACCTAGGACGAGTTGCGACCAGACATAAGACTTAAACATGTCGGAAGAAGATTAAAGACCATTCGTGAGCTAAGAATGATGGCACAAATAAGTGATTATGATATGGATTATATCATTTTTGACCCGAGCTCTACTGTCAATATTTTGGCAAGGCAGAGATGGGAAAACCAGGACTGGATTGATCTCCCATTCGACTCATGCTAGCAAATCAGGCGAAGGTCCTATCTATTAGTCGACTGACTCAGGTTCTTGTCGAAGTAGAAGGCCTGAGAACATATGTGTATTTTGAAGTGATTGACATTGTTGATGATACAAACCCATATCCTGCACTTTTTGGGATCGACTAGGTGATCATAAACAATCAAACCATCATAAATTTTAAGAGAAGAATCTTATCATTTGAAGATTCAAAGATAAGGGTGGTTGCGCCAATTGATTCATTAGAAGGACAGAGATATGTCGAACCAATGCACAATGAAGGACATCGTGACTATCTCGACCATATATATAATATCGCATCTGCATAAGAAGACTATATGAATCCAAGAGATGATGGAAAACTGAGTCAACAGAGTGTTAGCTCATGTTTATCCGATTAAGGTGAAGCATTAGAAAATTGGCAAAATCAGATGCATGAAGTATCTATGAGAAGATGCACAAGAATTACATGATCTATGTGGTGGCTAGGAGCCGAGGCAATTGAGCTACCTACATATGAAGGTTTACCTAACCTTGCATCTTTTCTGACAGAGTTCAAATTGAAAGTTAAAGATTCTCAGCGCTTGTACACCCTGGAATTTGTGTTGAAAGCTATGCCCGCTAGATGGTGGGCTACGCATAAAGAATCTATATCTAGATGGTCACAATGTAGAAAATTGATGGAGATAATATTTGGAGAAGAGATTAGTTATACTTGTTGTAAGTATACAGGATTGACATTTCATGTTGAACATATTGAGTATTGTCGCACGACATGGGAGGCATATCCGCAATAGGAGTGGGTTTATCACTTCATACATACATTATACATGATACCAAGGAATTGGCATACATCAGTTGAGCTGCAACGCATAACTCTTGAATGGGAGGAGTTAGCTACTAGCTTCACACATACATTTGAGTTTGCAGATGATCATCCTTCAGAACAATGCTGCATTGCAAGTGATGAAAGCAAATATATTTTAAGATATCCCTGCCACAATGACAAACTTCAACCAGTACAACATAACAATCCACCACTAGATGGAATGCTACAATGTGACGAGAGAACCTGATGACGGTAACCTGCTCGACGTAAACATTCTAGACCATGAAGCTATGCGTGGAGTGGAAGGAATTGGTATTTCTAGCGACCAATTCTTGAGTCCACTCAAAGTTAAGAAAGTTAATGTTGGCTCCCTGGAGAATCCAATGTTTGCAAATATCGAAGATTATTGGGATTATGAGACTGTATCAAATATCACAGACTTATTGCATGAGTTACAGGATTTGTTCCCTACAAAATTTTTGGAGATGAAAGGAATTGTCGGAGATGAAAGGAATTGTCGGAGACTTGGGAGAAATGAAAATACCTTTGAGGCTCGATGCAAAACTGGTGAAGCAACGACCATACTGATTGAATCCATGGTATAAATAAAAAGTCAAACCAGAGTTGGAATGAATGTTGGATGCAGGTATTATAGATCCCGTCATAGAATCATAATGGATTGACCCGATAATAGTACAAGACAAAAAGGCTACAGGTGAAGTAAGAATTTGTGTCGACCTGAGAAAACTAAACGATGCTTGTTTGCATGACCCATTTTCGACTCCATTTACAGATGAGGTACTGGAAAGTGTTGGGGGTTACCATCAGATTCAAATTGAAAAGGAAGATTGACATAAGAAAACCTTTGCGACGAAGTGGGGGTGTTTCTAGTACATGGTGATGCCCTTTGGACTCAAGAATGATCCTGCTATTTTTTGCAGAATACCAGTTGATGCCTTCAAATACTTTATTCACAAATTTGTTGAAGTCTGCTTTGACTATTGAAGAGTATTTGGGTTCATTAAGGATCATATTGAGAGCCTCATGATGATGCTAGAATGCTGTCACCAGTATCAAATTTCATTAAATTTAAAGAAATGCATCTTTTGCACCCCATTTGGAATTATATTGGGCCACGTGGTCTATCACGATGGAATGTTGGTCGATCCTTCTAAACATGGATGATTTTAAGAACCCCCCCTATATTTCTATGTATAAAAAATGGACGAATCTCTCCAATATATAGGAAAATATGAAGGCGATGTTATCAATAATATAAATGTATATATAAAAAATTTGGCGAATCTTTCATTTTATTATATAATGTTGTAAAATCTTGGCGAATCTTTCACTAAGTTATAAGATATTGTAAAATCTTGGCAAATATTTCTCTTCATTAAAAAAAATTGTAAACATTGGTGAATCTTTCACTCAATTATAAAATATTTTAAAAATTTGGCGAATATCTTGCCAAGAAGACTCATAAATCAGAGGAATATAATTGTCCTCCCACAAGGCTGAACAATAGATGTGAACATGTGTACTTTTCTTGGTCCACTTCCAATTCATGGAGGGGAAGGAAAAGGAGGAGCAAATGATATCTTCCACATGAGCAGAAAGATAAAATTTAGTTTTTTTTGGATGATTTGGTCTTCTGTACTTGCGAAATAAAATCCCTCAAAACCATTGATAGTATTTGAGCCCAGTTAAATGATTGGTCAGTGGAAATGATGTGATAGGCTATATGAGCCCATTCATTTATAGAGTGTGAGAAGTTGGGAAGGCCATACAGTCTGCAGAACATGGAAGCAAGGAATGAATAAGTTTCTTTGAACCAAAAAATGAAATACTGCCTGTCAGGTTTACAAGCATAAAGAGTTGTCTCATCCATCCAAGATTTGATGAATTCATCAAGATTGAATTTTGGAATTGACTTCCTTAGGAATTATTCAGTGAGTAACTGTTGGGGGGTCCTGAGGGCATACATCCCTACAATGAATTATGGTTTGAAGGAGACTAGAGGGGCTTTACTAGCATCCCTAAACATCTATGTGTTGGGGTTGGCAAGTTCAACCAATCAACGGACGACATCTGTGTAAGGCATAATAGGTGGGTGAGTAGCAATCACATGGATTTGGGATTTGGCGATGTTTTGGAAGGCTTGTTCATCATTCTCTACCTTCGACAGGTCATGGGCACTAATTTTGTTTATCATTAGAGGGAAAATGTCACTACTACATAGAGCGGGGTATTAAGACAATATTTGAAACAGAATTTTTGTAAATTGTCTCAACTTAAGACAAAAAAAAATTATGTATTGTCTTAAATATTGTATTTAGGCTAGTGTCTTAAACTATTGTCTTAAATTATTGTCTTAAGATATTGTTTTAAATTTAAGACATTCCTTAAAGACAATATTTAAGACAATACACAATTTTGGTTTTGTCTTAAATTTAAGACAATAGTTTAAGACACTCCGTTAAAGACAATATTTTAGACAATACACAATTTTTTTTTGTCTTAAGTTGAGACAATTTACAAAAATATTGTCTCAATACCCCCTCACTGTTGTAGTGATTATAGAATGCAAATATTTATGATATGGAACGATGGAATCAAACCACCAACCTTTTGCATTATATACTGCAACTACTCTACCATTGAGCTAGTGACCTGCAACTTCATATACAATAATAATATTTCTTTTTTTAGAGATTTTTTAAGAAATAAGTACAAGAAGCCTGAAGTACTCACTTTATTTCAGTCATTCATCTATAGTTCTCATGGAGTTAAAAATAGTTGCATAAAGACTAACCCAACAAGCATGAACCATGATCCTTACAACTAAGACTAAGTCATCTATCCATAAAAGAGAGGAACAAAGGAGGTGGCCTTGGAGAAAGGAGGTCAAATACAGTGAGTATTTCAAGTTTTCTCTAAAGTTTAGAAGTTCATAAATTAGAAAGGTATTAACACCAGAATTTGGATAATGAACATCAATTCTGGAAGGGATTGTAATCATATGAGTTATAAAATACAAAATCAACATAAATATGTAGTATTCTCTAAAGTTTAAAATTTATAAAAATCAGAAAAGTATTAAGAGTAGTGTATGGAATAATGAACATCGATTCTGGAAGGTGCTACATCTTTTCTAACCTTAATAATAGTGTTTGGAATAATAAAGGAGACACACATTTTTCAACTTTTATTGAAACAACATGAGGTTGAATGGTCGGTAAAGGAGCCACATCTATGGAATGGATGGTAAGGGAGACAAACGTGATGGACCATCTTCACAACTTTTGTGTCTTAAATGATTTGATGGAGTGATTTAGAAAGGTTATAAGTAGGTGTTGCATTGAGTCCACCTCTACTTGCTCAATGCATAAATATATATAGATATATAAATAGGTGAAATAAAAATTATAGCAAGCATTAGTATTCCACAAAATATAAAAAAATGTTTCGAAAATGCACCAACGATTAATGGAATATGAACTTATTAGTTTTGAGTGAACGAACATTTTACCACAAATTTATTTTTTTCTTTTGAATTGAAATTAATCTCTAAGTGCTTGAAAAATCCATTTGAAACATATTTTTTTTCACTTCACCCAACAACTAATTAATTTTTAACACTTAATAAAAATTTTCATTTTGTAACAATTCATGAGTATACTTCATGGAATACATTTATTGTGTAATATAGTCATTTACTCTTATGCAATCAATTAGGGATTGGAATTCCTACCTTGAACCTAACCTCTCTTCAAAAGCTTCCAATTTTAGTGTTCTTTGAGTCATCATATACGTTTCTACGTACGGCTATTGTTAACTTCATCAGGTTTTATGAAATCGTTATCTACACAGAACTTTTAAAATATAATTTTTTCATGTTGTGGTTATGTAAAACATAGGGTTTATAATCATAACGCTTCCCAACATGGTAATCTAATTAGTTTTCTTGCATTGACTTGTTTTCTTCTTGTGGGAATTCAATGTTTAAACATGTTGTTAAAGACAATGTGAACTTGCAGAAGATCGACTTTAAGAACCAGGTTACGATGAAGAGCCCAAAGGATTGGGAAAATGGCATAGCTTAGGTATTAGCAAAAAAACGAAATGGCATAGCTCATGCATTAGCAAATTTAATAACATGGTTAGAGTGAAATGCCCAAAGGATTGGGAAAATGGCATAGCTCAGGGATCAACAAATTGTAATTGCAGCTTTAGAGTGAAGTGCCTGTTATCACATATACATTCTGTGGTTGGGATACTATGATGCAACATACAAACTTGTCTCTTTTTCTGTTCCGGGGTTTTTTTCACATGGGGTATTATCATGGATCTTTACAACTTCAGCCATTTCAGAGCCTTGTTCATCATATTTTCCTTTCCAGGACTGAGATTCAGGAGTCCATTGAGATGCTTTCAGTGATGACTTAGTTATGTGGAGCAGAGCAACAAATCAGAGTTGGTACACACATTTATAGAGGGGCTTATCATTCGAAGACAAGTATATGAGGTGAGATCAAGTATATGCTTCTTTGGTTTGATTTTTCTCTATGATTTATGTCAAACACATGTGCTTGTCATGTTAGATGATTATGGTGACCTATGCTTATATGTACTAATTCTCTAACCCATGTTATGACTAATCAAGGGACTCAATGTGACGACTATTTCTCATTCCATGCTTGTACAAATAGTAAACCTTAGTGCTAGGTTGGTTCCATGTATCACTTGTCCCCATCCATCTAGTTTCATCCATTATAAACTTATCCCGTGACTTAGAATGTTTGAGGCTTATGAGATTGTAGATCCTTTCTCCATTTTGACCTCTATGCATCATGGATCCCATGTTGTTTTGTGTCTCGGATCTGAGCTGTGCAACAAAACTTGCCGAAACCTTGATCCTTCTAGGCCAGGAGAACCCGTTGGTGTTGGTTACTAAGCTTAGGCAAGTTGGGTTTTGAAGCCTTGATTTCTCTGGCCGGTTGCCTTCGATGTTTGGTCCTGACTGTGGATATTCCCCCTAGTTTTCCGAGAAGTTGTCAACTAAAACTTGAAGCAATATGTCTACCATCATTACATGCATTATGAGCTATATGTTATATATTATGAAATGAAAATCCCGCAAATGAAATTGCAAACTGTGTCTTTAGACACAAATAAAAAAGGGCTATGAAGTGAAATTGTTAAAGGCCCAAATAAAGCATTGGATAAACAAATTCTAAATCTAAATATTATTGGCCATCTTATTGAAATGTAATGATTAATTACTCACGTATCCTACGGGTGTTGATGTGAGATGGACTAAGGGACAACTAATTCTAAGTGTCCCCTAGGATCTCTTAACTACAGTTTCTTGTGTACTCAACGCAAGGGTCCTAGAAAATATCCTCACATAGCTTGATCTTTAGCTTGGATGTGATTTGTAGACATGTTGTCAAAGTTGAATGGACACTTTTCATATCAACTCATCCACTTGTGAGACACCGCCATTCCCTATTGTTTATTGGTCATACATATGTAACTTTGGTTGTGTGTACTTGTCATTATTTGGAGAGATCACAAAGTCAAAGTCAGTCTAAAGTCATTACCTTTTTCCAGCCTTTGATGTCCATCCTCACCCAACAATAGCACATTGTTTACACTTTGAAAGTATGGCATGGACAAGCAAACTTCCAGAAAGTTCCAATATTTTTCAGAAGCACATGTATATCTTTTACTATAATTATTATGGTTGACATGATTATGAATAACATTGAATTAGCTTGGTTTTGATATACACCATTGGAGCATTTCTTACCCCAGATACTTACATGATCACATGGATACAATTTCTCACCTTTAGTTTGGGTACTTTGACCTAGTCAACCCAGTTTCAATAAGTCAAGAACGGTTCCCAAGGCAGTGACTCAAAATACAACATGGTCTATATTTTTTCTAGACATGCCCAGGACCAATATTGCGGTTTCAGTTTTGAGAGTTTGGCCCTGGTTCTCCTGAAAAGTGATTATTATCACTTTATTATTGGTCAAATGATCAAATTTTATTACAGATGGCAGTATGTTTGGTTCTCCTAGAGAAGTGTAGTGTTCCATGGGTCATGAGTAGTCACTTATACTATTCTTCTATGTCTCCAATCATATGATGTAGTCAATTTTCCCCATTTCTCATCTTGGACAAAGCTATGATGATTTTATTATTTTCTAGAGGATGTACCACAAAAAATGATCTAGGAAATTCACTGAGAAAATTGATTTGGCTTGTTGGGTCAAGGAAATGGCAAGGGAATTTCTCCAGATGATTTATTATGGCTCTTTGGACACTTCTACACCATTTTCATCAATTTTCATGCTTCAGGCTATTATTTTGGCTCTCTTAGGGAGGACGTCCCCCACAGGGAGAAATTGGTCAAAATGGCCAAAATAAAAGTGTGTAAATCAAGTTGTATCTTTATAAATATGTATGGAGGGACCCCCTAATGACCCCCCCATGTCCCCTAAGTGTCAAACTTACAAAAATAATGATTTATCATGTTGTAAAAATGGGATTTATGAGGTAATTCACCCCCCTCTTGACTTAGTCATATTGATCCGTATAAAAGTGATCTCCACTGTTGATGATGTTTTAATATCAACCGTTGGATGAAAAAGTAAGTTAGGGGTTGTGTCTCTCAAAAGCTATATAAAGAAGATACCCCCCTCATTGCACTCCGTTGGGAAATTTTGCACTCTTGGCTCTGGATATTTGAATAAAGAGTTTTTTGCAGAAATTCTTGGATCTTCTTTGTGAGATGTTCTTGTTTATGATTGAAAAGTTTATCTTGCTTAGCATTTGAAATATTTTTTCGGGGTATCAAATATATTTGGAAGATAGTGTTTTGCATGCAGGAGGACGTTTTCCTTGGGGCGTTTTTGTGGATCTCCCATCTCGTTTCTTTTGAAGATGTTTTCATAATCAAGGGTTTTTTTCAATAGTATCTTTGATCTTTTATATGCTCTCTTTTTTTCTTACATCTATTGTTCATTTTTCTTGCATAGCAAATCTCACTTCGGTAGTTTGATTGTGCAGGGAAGAGGGGCGCGCTACCTCACTTGGGAAAATCGTTTCGACTTGGTACTTCGTCAAAATCGCTTCAAATTGATCGAGACAAGTTAAATAATCATTTTCAAGGCATCTACAATTTTTTTTGGGTAAGATTTACTCATAATCTCTTGTTTTAAATTCCGTTTTCATTAGTTATAAAATTCTCTCATGAAACTCTCATTTTAAAGCCCTCGATTTTTAGATTTATAGGATCTTGTTTGCGGCTGGATTCAAAAATTAAAACCCACCTTGGAAATTAATTAAAACCCCTTAGTTTAAATTTCGTGATCATCGGACTCCATTTTTCCATCCAAAGCACTGGCCTGCTACTTAGGGAAAATGCCCCTCGTTGGGAGAATTGGGTATCTCCAAAACCGTAAACTAGGTATTGTTGGTTTTGCTTTCATTTTCCTAATCCTACATCCAACAATAATTTTGAGTGTCAAATTTCATTAAATTTCATTGTTTTTCCTTGGATCCCAATTTTCTGCATAAAACGATAGGGTAAAATTGGGCTTTTCACTTGGATACTCAGGATCTCTTGGTAATCGAACTAAAATCTAATTAACCATTATATAAATATATCCCACCAATTTTCCCTCTATCATCATTCATTTTCTTTGTTTTAGGGTTTCTTGGTATAGGGACACCCCTTAAGCTCTGTGTTTTCACTGGGTCTAAAGTGTTGGTATCCTTGACCAGTGTGACATCCAAGTTCTTTCATAAGTCTTGGATATCGCAGGTTGCGAATTTAGTTTCCTTTCCTCTGTCGTCCTGAATAGGATCACCTCACGGGGAAACTACAAGATTCGTGATAACATTTTTCTCTCTTGTGAAACTCTCATTTTAAAAACCTCGATTTTTGGATTTATAGGATCTGGTTTGTGGCTTGATTTAAAACTTAAAACTTAAAACCCACCTTAAAATTAATTAAAACCCCCTAGTTTAAATTTTCATGATCATTGGACTCCATTTTCCCATCCAAAGCATTGGCCTTCTACTTAGGGAAAATGCCCCTCCTTGGGAGAAGTGGGTATCTCCAAAACTGTAAAGTTTTGCTTTCATTTACCTAATCCTAAATACAACAATCATTTTGAGTGTCTAATTTCATTAAATTTCATCATTTTTTCCCTATATCCCATTTTTCTACATAAAACCTTAGGGTAAAATTGGTGCTTTTCACGTGGATACTCGGAATCTCTTGGTAATCGAATTAAACTCTAATTAACCATTATAGTAAGAGAGCCCACCAAGTTTCCCTCGGTCATTTGTTCATTTTCCTTGTTTTAGGGTTTCTTGGTCATAGAGACGCCTTGTGGGCTCTGTGTTTTCACTAGGTCTAAAGTGTCGGTATCCTTGACCAGTGTGACATATGAGTTCTTTCGGAAGTCTTGGATATCGTAGGTCACGAATTTAGTTGCTTTTCCTCTATCGCCATGAATAGAATCACCCCATGAGGAAACTACAAGATTCGTAATAACAATACTTAAAATATTTGCAAAAAGCCAAACTTAATGTAAATAAAATCTCTACCAATATTGAAAAAATGATAATGATCACCATTGAAAGATCCCATGAGACTAAAATCATTTAGCATAAAACATACGTTAGATTTGACACTTCACATTAAAAAAATCTCAAAAAAAAACTTGATTTAGAGATGTTAAGAAATACATCGGCTTCGTCTACACATATCATATGGTTTTGGAAATAAGACAATGCTTTCATTCTAAAATTTTAAATGAACAAAATATTTTATATCATACATAAGAAAAGCAACAATTGTTAAGAAATCAATAAAGGCATAAAAAGAAAACAATTCTTAATATTATAAGATAGGTTAGTGTAGGGTTTTTCGGGAAAATCTTTACATTAATTTATCTCCCCGCAGATACAAACAAACTGAAAAAGAAGATATGTTTTTAATTCAACATGGGTCTGGTTTGACTTGAATGCTGCGAAGATATGTTTTTACTTCAACATGGGTTTTACTTGAATGCTGCGAGTATGCATTATAATGTGCAATTCTGGGCAGCGACGAGGTATCCTATTGTTAATAATGACCATTCTTTCCTCACCCATGAAGAGTTTCCCGAGGATGAATAACAACCAGTTCCTCTCAACATTAATAATAATAATATAATAATCTATTTTTAAGGTCACCACCAAGCGAGACACTAAATTGGTGTATGAGACCCCCTTGTTTGTGGGACAAGGGACCCCCTCTGCCCAGCGATTTAACTGCTAAAGTCTGCAGAGGTGTACATACACTACCCCCTCTGGATTTAAACCCGTAACCTTCTAAGAAGAAACACTTGCTCTTAACCATTAGCCCACTAATTGTTCATTTACAAGTATCATTTTATAAATCTCATAACACTCGACGCAACAGTCGATTGGAAACCATGCCATGATTTTCATTAACAATTTAATTACAGTGAACTTCTCTCTTCTAAGGCGATTACCGCCAATGTTGAGTCGTAACCTCATACATACATACCGGTGATTGTGATGGCCACCCGTCGAACAACCTCTTTCCAGCGCCACCATGGTTGACAGTTTACCATTGAACTACAACATTGTTAACCTTTTAACGAATGGAAACCAGGTGGGATACTTTCTAACCGGGACTGTGGAATGTGATGGATTTGGCCTACGACTGCCAATACATGTGTCAGCAGAATCCGCCAAGGCTCAACCATTTCGAGGCCAACATGGCTTCCAACTAAGCGTTATTGGCATGTATGTAACAAATGACTAGTATAACTGTGATGTGGTTGTGCCATAACTACAGATGAGTCATACCTTCTATGATGCAAGGTGCACCTTTAACAATAGACTCCTGAAGGGCTTGGAAGGTAGCGCATGCAATAACATATAAAAAAACTCAAAACCTGTGGAATATTTCTTGTAATTTTGTTCCATCAGCAAGCTTGGAAAAACCATTCATGCATTTCTTGCAGCATAATTTGACTCATTTGCAGGTTTTGAAGTTTACCCATCCTAGAGCTTGAATCGTTAAATACTTCGAAAAGATTAAGCGCTCAAAACTTGAATCGTTAACTAGAGGGAATTCCTTAGCTACAATATATGGGTTGGCCGGGTTGTGGATCGACAGAGGAGAGAGGGTTACAACATGGTTATATACAATTCAAATGAATGGTGGGTGAGGAGGTGCTGCATCGATTCAATTCGCCTAGGCAGGGCAGGAGGGAGGGTAATTTCCATAGTGTGGCTCCATAATTCTCTTTAATAGTGCTTGTAAAGAGGATAGGTTCCTGTCTTACAAGTCCAGTTTTTTTCCTTAACCGGTGAAGTTTAAACTGCCTGATATTGACACTATGGGTACTGGGCTTCAATCATAAACTGACGGGATTCAATCATGAACATATGTATAAATGCATATTATCAACAATTTTATTGCTTCATCAAGAACTGAATATTCATATTTATAGTCGCAACCACAAGATTAAATACTTGGTCTCTATACTATTAACCAACAAACCTCCATCGATCTGGTGAAAAAAATAACAAGAATAGACGACGTGTTAACCAGAACTAAGGTATTCAACTTACAAATCACATGTTTTTATCCTCGACGAGGGTTGCTCAATGATTTAATTTGCAAATGAAATCAAAATGCCCATATAGGTTCAATGCTAGGGTTCCCTAATGCGTGTTGAATCCACACATTCTCTCAATCGTTTAACACCAGGTTCGATTGATACATTTTCCACACATTTCACTTAGCATCAACGATATGCCAAGCAACTGTTTCTTTAATATTGAGTTTGTGAACGATTCAAGCTACTCCATATTCAACAGAATGTTAACTAAAAACAGATGAATACAATTAGTGAATGCAAGTTTTCACAAAAAAGTTTATTTTTGAATTTTATTGTGTTGTGGATTAGCATACCTAGCTGATACCACTCTGCGACGCCTCATCCAGTGTATTTTTTAGATAAATAGTACTCAGTAGGTGTGATTATAAAGATATTTTATATCTTATACAGGAAAAATAACAGCTTTAAGAAATCGATTAAAGCATAAGGATATCATATAAATTTTATACCGAACTAGTAGCACTGGGTGGTGTCTCATCCAGTTTATTTTTATGACAAATAGTACTTTATATTAAACAAAACCATCTCATTTGGAAAAAGTAAATAGAACGAGCTCATTTGAATTCATAGTTACAAAGAAATATTTTGTAAATAAACCCTAAAAATTTAGAAGAGTGATAAAAAACACAACATTGAACAAATTGACCTACACCACAAATTGACCTACCCAATTGTGTGGGATGGTATATTGAAGATAAGGGAGGGTGGTAGGGGCGGGAAAGGTGACTGCAGGACCCCATGATCGAAATGGCCTGTCATTGTTGTTGATCTCTGACCATAACTGCATCAAGAATCACAACTTTTCTTGTTTGCAAGAAGAATATTAAAATAACCCTGAGAACCATCTAAGCCATGATTGGAAAAATCTTCATGCAAAACTTTATTTTGTTTCCCTCTTTCATAAAATCAAAAAATTAGTATTCCAAAAAAAATATTAACTAAAAAATAAAAATAAAATAGATATTTGAAAAGAAAAACTAATTTGTTCTAAAAAAAGTCTTAAATATTCCTACAAAATATAAAATCAAAGTTACATAAAATTTTAAGACAAAATGTTAATTTTGTCTTTAAAAAACATCTTAAACACCCCATCTTATACTAGTGTATGTAGAGATGGAAAGAAAGATAACACTAAGTTTGCACAAAGAAACCTAAATGATTCCAACTTGAAACCACTAGAGATGCCAAAAATCAATGGAGCTAGGAAATATTTATATAGGCACTGCATTTGAAGGGAATAATAACGTGAAACCCATTCCAAGTACATTTATACCTTTATGAACTAATAGGTTCTCATCTCATGAAACATGGAGGGAAAATAACTCCCAATTCTAAAAATCAGTGGATTATGAAGGTTTCAACCTAGATTTGACAGGAAACTGGGGTGAATACAACCATTCCCTTAATTTTAAAAAAATATGGAAGGATAAATAATTATTGGAAGCATTAATTACTGAAAATTAGGGGCGAAGGAGGATTGAATATGAATTTCACTGGAAATTAGGGACGAAGGAGGATTGAATATGAATTTTACTGGAAATCAGGAGGCGAACCCAGGATTTGAGGTAAATTTGAGAGGGCTAACTCATTATTTTTTTGCTTCCTCATTAATAGGGGGGAGGACAATTTGTTTTTGGACTATTATTTGTATAGTAAATATTGGACAAACCCAGGATTTGAGGTAAATTTGAGAGGGCTAAATCATTATTTTTTTACTTCCTCATTAATAGGGGGGAGGACAATTTGTTTTTGGACTATTATTTGTAAAGTAAATATTGGTTGAATATATTAATTTTTTTAAGAAACTTTCCATATTAAAATTCACCCATTAAATATTTCTAACTCCTTTAATTTTTCCCATGGGCTAAATTTCGCCCCTAAAATCATCCCTGCTTCTAAAATTGTGATCATCTTTGACCTACCACCACCAACCACAATTAAACAATTGCGCACAACATTGTGACACATAGGATACTACAGAAAATTTATCAAAGGGTATGTGAAGGTGACTGCTCCAATGGAAAAGTTACTAAAGAAAGATGTTAAGTTCTAGTGGACATAAAGTTGCTAAGAGAGCTTGGACACATTGAAGAACAAGATGGTTACAACACCCATACTTGTATTTCCATACTAGAAGAAAGAGTTCCATGTACATTTCGATGCCTCGTCTGTTGCGCTCGGCGTGGTACTAATGCATCCTGGTGAAGGGTTGATTGACCATCCTATAGCCTTCGCCAGCAAGAAATTATGCACAATAGAGAAGAATTAAAACACAACAGAAAGAGAAGGGTTATCGATGGTATACGCTCGATAGAATTTCAAATGCTACTTATTGGGTGGACATTTTAAAATGTACACAGACCATTCATCATTGAAATACTTGGTCAATAAACTAGTGTTGGGGGGGAGATTTGCTGGTGGCTTCTCCTTTTTCAGGAATTTGACTTTGAAGTCATTGTTAAACTCAGTCGACTGAATTCGGGGCCAGACCATCTGTCGAGGATCGAAAGTGGAGAAGAACCTGGTAACCTCGACGATAGTCTCCTTGATGTGCAACTATTTGCAATAACAATGTTTGATGATCAGTATAGACACATCATACAATTTTTGAGTACGGGTTATGCGTTAGTTGAGTTTACCACTGCACAGAAGAAACGATTGTTTGTTTGCCAATGTAGAATTCCAGTTGATCGCTAGACAATTATACAAGATGGTCCCTAATTAAATTCTTCGTCTCTGTGTTTTGGAACACGAGCGACTGATGATACTGAATGAAGCACATGCAGGTGTTGCAGGAGGCCATTATGTTGGAAGATATATGGTGCAAAAGATATTGCTAGCGGGGTTTTGGTGGCCTACCGTGCATGCAGATGCACAAGAATACTGTCGCATTTATGATGCCTTCCAGAGAATGCAAAAGTCACCGCAACGAGATGAAATTCCATTAGCACCACAAATAACTATGCACACATTTGATAAATGGGTTGTTGATTTTGTGGGTCCTATTAGTCCAATAGGGAAGCGCACAAGGGAAAGATACATAATTACTACGACCGTCTACCTAACTAGATGGGATGAAGTAGCACCAGTAAAATATTGTACTGTTGCAAAGTTTCTATTTGAAAATGTCGTGACGAGATTCAACTGCCCAACATTTTTTATAAGCGACCAAGGTACACACTTTGTTAATAAATTAATTGAGGAATTTGAGGAGCAATTCCTGATCCAACATAGAAATACAACGCCATATCACCCTCAAGTGAATGGTGATGTCGAAGCATTTAACAAAATTTTGGAAAATGTGTTGACAAAGATTTGCAATGTCCAATGAGATGACTGGGATCGAAAAATTTCCGCAGCATTGTGGGCATATCGCACGACCTATAATAGGTTTACAAGTTGAACTCCATTTATATTGGTATATGGGAAAGAAGTTGTCATGCCAATGAAATACATTGTACCAAGCATAAGTATTGTTGGAATTACAGAGATGATAGATGTTGGTGCTATCGAAGAAATATTGTGGCAGCTAGTAGAGTTGGAAGAAGAACGTTTTATCACAGGATATCATCAAAATGTTGAGAAAGAATGACATAAAGTATGGCATGATCGACACATCAAGAACAAGCAATTTCAGGTCGGAGGACTTGTTCTTTTGTATGGAAAAAAATTCTTCAAGCATTTAGGTAAGTTAAAAAAATGTTGGTTAGGACCGCATGTTGTCATTCAGATCACTGTTGGAGGCGTAGTGAAATTGCAAAAGTTGGATAGAACACCTATTAAAGGACTGGTAAATGGAAGTTGGCTAAATCCCTGTCAGGAAAGACGTGACTCAGTTGAATAAAACAAAAAAGAGAAAAGAGAAAAGAAAGAGAAAATGAAGGAAAAGAAAGAATGAAGCACAAATTTTGTTTAACCGCAGGAAATCCGTTGTCGCGAAAGAAAAGATAGTCGCAGAGTGCTAGTAAGTTGCAAGCGGAGAAAAATTGTCGCAGACTTAGTGTCTTTCGCAGGTGGAAAAGTGAAGGCGAAGACAGCTCATTTGTTGCAGGGAAAGGAGGTTTTCGAAGGAAGGATATTGGTCCCAAGAAATAGTAATGTTGTTGCAGGAGGAATTTGAGTCATAGAAAAGATAGCTAGCCATCATTAGTTTGAAAATCCCTAGAGATTTTGGCGGCATACTTTTAGTCACTTTCGTCATGTTTACATAATAATGACAATGATGTGATAGGGAAATTTATGGGTTGTGTAGTGGTTTTTGTATGCTGATTCAGACAATTGTCCAACATGACGGATTCTGTTTTCATCATTCCACTTAGTGTCCGCGCGTGGGAAGGTCTAATTGATTGAACAAGTAGATATTATTAGTATTCATCCTTCACCTTCATTTCATTATGTTACATTCAAAATAGGAACTGCTCTCTGCAACTCCAAGGGCCAAAGTAAGTTTTTTTGTTCATAGTGTATGGCTATTTCGACTTCCAGTTCCAGTACAGTTACAGTCTCCACCATTGAAATTGCGTTACCCACGCTCATTATGGCAGACACTGTCGAATATTTTCCACCACAGGTAGGGGCTAGACTGAAAACTGAACAAGTTCTAGTCATCCCTAAAGAAATGTTATGACGCGACCCACTTGCTTTGTTAAGATGAAGCGTTCTAGTTCCCACAAGAAGAAAGTGACAATGACAACAAGTGACGAAATCCTACAGCATTGCCATCAACTATACACGAATCTAAAGATATAGTTGGAGATGTTGCTTAAGGGAAGAACAAGAGATGGTAGATTTCATCGATGATGGAGAAGGGGTGATGAAAATGTTCTTCCTGTGGGGTGGAAAAATTCAAAGAAAAAGAATGTCCAGGAAAGCACCTAGGATTTCATCTTCAGCTTTCCAAGAATCCTAGGATGCAATCGGTGATGTCGATGAAATTTCTCCTCTCGTCAATCCTACCGTTCCAAAGCTGTAACTTTTCAAAACCAAAGAAAGAAGGAAAGAAACGAAAGAGGTTGCGAAAAAGATGGAAGAAGCAGATGGACTATGTGCCAAGGTTGTCGACCAAGTCTCTCATACTTGGGAAGAATTGATCGACGATGTCGAACTGGAGAAATTCATAGAGGAGTTGCGCATAACCTGGAGAAGAGAAATTCAACCGAAGAATGAGATGAAGAAGTTACCCTTAACAGATAAAATGGCTAAGGCCGCGAAAATGAAGAAAGTCCAATAGGAAATTGTAGTGCTCCACACTCAACAACAACAAAGGACTAACAGAGTCATAGAGTTGCAGGCTGAAGTAGAAAGAGTCACCATAATCATTCATTTTGTACATCAGAAGGTGCGACGAGCAGCAAAGGTTGTAGGGATCGTAACGTTGGAACACCTCATTTCTCACCTTGTTGAAAAATTGCAGAAGGCAGAAGAAGATGTGCGACGAGAGACATAAGAGACAATGAAAATATTTCAAGATTCTGAAAGGAAAGTTGTCAAAAATGCGGAAGTTGTGGAATAGCTTTGCACGCCTCGGGATGACCTACAGGTGATTAATGGGGGCGAATTTGTCCCTAGGGGAAGATATGTAGAATTCTGCCCAAGTAGATAAAAAGTATGGTCGTAGGGAGAAGAAGCTGCGACAGAAGAAGACAAAGGTGGAGGAGAACCTGCGACAGAAGAAACTATGGAAGGAAGAACAAGGTAGAAGAAGCAACAACAGAGGAAGTTGCGAAGGAGGAAGATAGGAGCAGATAATAGAAAAAGAGCTAAGACATAAGACGTAGTCACAGAGGGAATTGTGACAGGAGAAGAAATCGTGAAGAAGAGAAGTCGCGATAGAAGGAAAGGATGCGACGAGATCAACCGCGATGGAAGGAACCATGATAGCAAATGAGTGTAGTAGCGCAACGACGGGAAAGGACAGCTCGAGAGATTGCGGGTACGAAGTCAGCTAGAGTCACATGTGTTGTAAGGAATAAAAACATCTATGTATTTTGGGTCGATAATGTCTACTGACAAGTGTAACTAGAATAGGAATGACAACTTGTTGGCTTACAAAATGAAGTCGGTTGAATGCGACATGTAAAGAGTCTATAAAAGGAAGAACCCAAGCTGTATGCGAGTTACTTCCCAAGTGACTTCCCGACTTCTTGTTTTCATGTTACTTGTTTTTTAGTTGCTAGTCAGTCAGTTGAGTTTTTGAGAAGAGTAGTCGATCCAGGCTGTGTGTCGATTGACAATAGAGTCAAAGAGAAGAGTAGTCGATCCAGGCAAATCAATAGTAGAGTCAAGTAGGATAATATTGAATGACAAAAGAATACAGAGCATGAGAGGAGGGTGAAGTCAGTATAGAAAATATAAGAAGATCTAGAACAGAGTCTGTAGTTGAGTGTGCAGACAAAAGGTGCCATATATTTCTCATGCCAAATGAAGAGCGCCTTTGTGGTTTTCCCAAATGGGTTTCCATGTTAAATATTGTGTCATTAAGTAGATGATGAATGTGTTTATGTCGCATGAATGTATATGATGAATGTGCTTTTGTCGCATGAATGTATATGATGAATGTACTTTTGTCGCAGGAATGTATATTGTGATTAAGTGTATATGTATTTTCCTATGAATGATTTCTCTTATGCACGAGTCACACTATTGATAGATAACGTGTGTGTTAAACTTATAATGCTATTATAATCTCTGTGATGGATAAGTTAAGTAGTGTCTTATCTGCACACAGTAAGGTTGAGAAATACACTCATCGACTTCGGTCGAGCGAGGTGGTAAGGTTCCAAGAAAGAAGAAATCCCCACCCAACAACAAAAACTTGGTTTTGACAGTTACCCATAAGAGATATCTTGGGTGAGACTACATTTGTGTCCCATGTGTTGCCGACTAAGCCTTGCTCTGTCGGGATGATATCTTGGGCTTTGTTGTGCGCAACAAAAGGTCCAAACCTAGGTCGAAGGGAAGAAACACCAACACTAACCCAACTCACTTTTAAACCTTCATATTCTTCCCTCCTTTAACTTAAGAATGAACATTAAAATAACTTATTTTTTTATTTTAACAAGTGAAATTAACAGGAAAGATATTAGATTCTTAGATTATTTGTTAATTAGTAGCAAAGTTGCTTAGTACCTATATTTCTAAAACCAATCGGTTAAAAATAGGAACTAGTTTTTGCACTTGAATTGTATTAAAAAATTATAAGGATTATTTATAAGTGAACTTTGCAATTACTTGGAAATTAGTATGTACATTGACTCTTTTAGTCTCTTTGTTTTGTATAGTTTCATGTTAAAAATGGATCATAGTGATATGTGACCTCTCTTAATTAAAAGTCTTTTTATAAAGCATATTCTTAATCTTACTAGTATTTAAGTAGGCTTAATAGTGTCTTAAATACGTGACGTTTAAAAAATAATTGAAAGAAAATAATAATAACCAATTTGTTTTGTAGTATATGGTTGCTAAAATAATCATAGTTATTGTGTTTCCTATAATATAGTTGTAATATTCAATACAAGCATATACCTATTTATTAAGATAGATTATTTGGTATATATAGGGTTACTTGTGTCATTTTTAAAGTATTTATGGTTAACTTTATGGTTAGTGATTTAGGCTAGTAGTTAGGTAATAGTTAAGGAGTTAGGCCAAACCTATGTGTAAATAAGGTTTATTAGTAAAGCATTTTTAGGTTAAATACAATAAATATACATGTAAAAAATTGTATGGGTGGATGGGGCCATAGAAGATCATGGTGAAGGAATACAAGTGATGAATTGAGCTTTTCTAAATCCCTTTACTCTAGCTATATATATTTTTATAGAAAACCAAATTTTTGTATGGAAAAATGTGGTGACACTATTACATTGTGTAAATAATGCAATTTGATGGGACCTATTTATTCTACAACATTGCTTTTTTATTTTTATTTTTAATTTTATATTTGAGGATTTTCAATTTAATCATGTCAATATATAACAAAGAATGCAATTGGATATTTTTTTTAAGATAAACATTAACAAAACTTTAATTTGTTATATTTTATGACTATTAATTTGATGTTTTGTTATATAATTTTGTTTTTATGTTTTGCTATATAAAATTGAAAAAATATATAAAATTGTTTTCATAAAAATATATAAAATAGTATCTTCAATTAAAAAATGATTTTTTCTTCATAAACAAAAATAATTTTATATATTAATTGTCTAACTTAACCATGATTTTAAAATTAAATTATTACTATTAGATATTTCTAAACTAAAATAAAAAACATAATTTCCATTTTGGAGTAATGTGAAGGGTCTCGTCATGGATGGTCATAAATGCTGACATTTTTTATATTATATAGCTGCACTGTATTTAATTCAAAACTAAAATGAAAAACATAATTTCCATTTTGGAGTAATGTGAAGGGTCTCATCATTAAAATATGGATAGTCATAAATGCAGACATTTTTTATATTATATAGCCGCATTGTATTTAATTCAAATGTCTATTTGGCAATGTACAAAAATTTATATATTTTTGTAATTTTTATTTTATTTTTTAATAAAAAATTATAAAACTTAAATAAAATTGGTCACATTTAATTTGTAAACCAATCAAATACAAATTTTATAAACATATTTATAATAAATAAAAAATTATTATTTTTAAAATTTTAATAAATAAACATTTAATTTTTTTTTGGTTTCTTGTAGATTGTGAATTTCCTTGTAACCTTTTCAACCAATAGTCCCATCTTGCGATAATCTTTGATATTGTATCCCAATGGCAACCAGTAGGTCTGGGAATTAGATGACAATGGATCTGCCTTATGACAGTCACATACCACCACTTTTTTTTTTAATGTTTACTTTCCAACAACGACTGCACAGAGTCTTGAATTGTCTTATCTAATGCAATTGATTTGGGCAGCACTGGATTCTTTATGTTTGTCCTTGATGTCTTCAAATTACAATGGAGATATCTTTTTTTATTTTATTTTTTAGGTTAGGGAAATCGGTAACACGTTGGGATTACCTGGGCGAGGCCCAGGGTCAAAGCCGTCGACTGCCACTATAAACCCCAGGTATATCCAACAACCCGCAAGCCAGATATACCAGAAACTTGTGACTCAGCAAGGGCCGAGGCGTCCCGGACTCCAATCCCGTCTAGGGGCGGTAGTCTATCTAGGGGGTGTCTACCCTTCGAGCCTTATCACAACGGGCCATGTCTCGGTGGGATTTGATCCCTAGAGATACAATGATACAGCGGGCCATGATACAATGGAGATATCTTTGCTTAGTATAAATATTGAATGTCAATGACCAAGGGCATGTATGTGGTTAAAGGCAGACCTAAAATTCAAAGAAGGTTTGAAAATTATGGGGAGCAGTCAAAAGTTAAAGTAGACAATATTTGATAAGTATTTTGGTCTTGTGGGGTAGGGTTTTTTATTGGCTCGTTGTGACAAGGTTTTAAGGGTAGGAGACCCTGGGATAGAGGCTCACCTCTGTGGACTTAGAGACGTCAAGTTACTGGTATATTCGGCTTGCGGGTTGTTGGATATACTCTTAGAAGGTTGTTGTTCCCATGGTTAAAAAAAAGGTAAAAAAAAAGTATTCTGACCATAGTTACTATATGAGATAATAAATGTAACAAAAGCCACTATGTGGTAATGTCCTTGACCACACTTGAAGCATCCATTATTGTCTGTTGCTTTTGAATGGAATAATGTTCTCTAAAATTATTGTGTTTTATTAGAATAATATTATATTTTTACTTAAAAAAAAATTATTAACCAATAAAAAATACTTATTATAAATATGATAATAAAAATATAATTTTAATTTTCTTCATAGCCTCCTATCATAAATATTGAAAAAATAATTAAAATAATCTATTTATATTTAAAAAAAAAATCAATAAAAACAAATATTATAATCTTCAAATTAAAATGGTGCCATTTCATTTAGAAACATATTAAAAAAAATTATAATCTTCAAATTAAAATGGTGCCATTTCATATTGGAAACACATTAAACAAAAATGTTCATGAATGATTACTTTTTTATTGATTCCAAATCAGTAAGTCTACATTTCCACTTAATGTAAAGTTCAATCATTATAACATCTAATAATTTATGTGTGTCTTTGTGATGTAAATTACAAAACATATGTTAAGCCATATCCCTATTGAATTTCTTTCAATTTAGTGTGAAATAAAGAAAAAATATATTTTTTAAATCATTTATTTGCTCATTTAAGTAAATATCTAAAGTGAAATAAATAATATATATATATTTTTAAATCATTTATTTGCTCATTTAAGTAAATATCTTTGACTGTTGAAATATTATTTACAAAAGCATGACGAAATTTCGATGGATTAACTTTGTAATTTCACTTCATGTTTATCCTTTTTAATCATATTATATCTTTTTAATCATATTATATCATGCATAATATATTTGTATTCATTGTAACCTTGAATGATAACGTAGTATGAGTATTGAATGGAATCTCAAATTCTTTCGAGGCCTCCCTATGAAGACTCCTTCTCTAACTAACAAGAGCTCAGATCTAAATATCTGCACACATAGATTCTTTCTGACAGGTAGTGGGCACTATTCACTGAGGTAAAAGCATAAAAGTATGATCTCATAGATCCACAAACCACTTCTTCATAGAGAATCTTGAAATTTCACAAATAGATCATAACCTTAACTATAGAAGATCCATT
Source organism: Pseudotsuga menziesii (assembly GCA_001517045.1). Lineage (NCBI taxonomy): Eukaryota > Viridiplantae > Streptophyta > Pinopsida > Pinales > Pinaceae > Pseudotsuga > Pseudotsuga menziesii. The sequence goes on from LPNX010737911.1 coordinate 286,911, forward strand.
AGATCTATACATGATTTTAAATAAATAAATATAGGCATCCAGCATCAAATAATCAGTCAAGATTTTTCATAATTATACAACTTTGTAGGGGTCCAGTCATATTACAATGAGACTAAATGTGCCATGTACAGTGTTTGGAGACCTTTGGTTCAGTCAAGGGACCTTTAGATTGGGCTTTGGTCAAGGGGCTTTTGAATGTGCTTTCTATAGTGTCGATGTCCCCTCACCTACATACCCCACTCCAGACTTTGAGGTGGACGTCAAAGCAAGAGAGCCAATGAGAAATGAATAAAACAATTTTTTATTAATTAAAATTTAATAAATGAAATCCCAAACTATTGAAAACATAAGGATTTGAAAAACCTAATCCAGTATAGGCAAACTAATACACCCCTATCAAGGACATAATAAATGTATAAAACATAAAATAATATTCAATGACCATGTGATTGTGTACTTATAGCATTGACTAGTCACATTGATCAGCCATGTCTTTTCAAAAGGTTATGTCTTTTAGATAAGATGTGTCATTTCATTAATCATTAATCATTAATTTTATTATTATCATTATTATTTTATTGCTATTTATTTAATATTTCTATTTATTACATCTGCTCCCCATGCTACATAATTATACCTTAAGGCTAGAAATGCTAAAAGTATATCACAACACTAAATCACTTAAATTATATATAAAGCACAATAACCCCCCCACTGAGGTACCCAATAGCCATTTTAGGTCTACAAAAACATCTTGAGCAATGGTATCTTCCCTTGGTATGCATTATTCCATAACAATGAATCATGTGTTATATTCACAACCTTTGACCTTGGTTAATGTGGATCTTGAATCTAGCAATTAATAGACAATCAATTATTTCACTCTTTTCTTGTATTAATCATGCATATTATTGACTCTTTAACAAATCAATGTGCATCATCATCATCATAATCACATAATAACATCAAAATAAGGTCTTGATGATCACATCTATAAATCAAAACCCAATCATTAAAGTCACATCACAATAAATGTCAAAATTGATGGATCAATTTCTAAATTCATTGATGTATTCATGAAATTGAACTAACATATAAAGCGTATGACACCAAATATCATTATGAAGTTCGGTGTGACAAGTGACTTACTATTTATCATGCGCCTTTTTTTCGTTTGTTTGGAGTAGCTATCTTTCCATTTTGTCCTCAGACCTTTGGTTGTCCCAAATCATTGCGCTTGGTGTGTCGCCAATCTGCTTGATGTACTCAGTGGCATAATAGAATGATTCATATACTATGTTCCCCTTCGCCATAAACCCCTCGGGTTTTTCCATTTGTCAGACAAATTCTTTCAATTTTTCATGCATCTCTCTAAAACAACATCCAACGACAACATACCACCCCGACTAATCAACCTCATCAACTAGGTGAATTAGAAGATGAACTTGCAAGTCCATGAAACTCCTCAGCGGTTCCTTCTAAACAATACAAACAATCTCGGCTATCTCTTGACACCATCATGAAATTCTATCCATATGAATTTCCTTTAATGTGATCCAACATACAAGTGCAAATAATTTAGATATGACACATCGTCAGTTATGGGGGAAGTCATGGTTCAAACACCCACGCATAAGCAAAGGAAAGTAATGCTACAAAGTAAACGCATACAGAAGTAATTGTGTTTTAACTGTGGTGTAAAAAAATAAAATAATAAAAGACATATTTTTTACATACCTAAGCTTAGAAGTTCAGATATTCATGATATTTCAACCCCAACAAATGTTCTTCTATAGTGAAGCAACGTCTTAGAGTAGACCCATATAAAGAAGGCACCTTCACCCCCAATATAACCTCATTTGCCAAAGAAAGATCTTCTTTCTTCAAATCCATGGAACATCACCTCCTTTAAAAGACCAAGAGGGACCAACCTCTCTTCTACTTTATTTCCTCAGCCAATGTTTCTTTTTAGTATTTGAAGAAATAAGATCTCTCATAATAGTTAATGTGTGCACCTCCATAAAGAAGATAAAACCTTTTTAAATATATGCATGGGATTTAGTAAGTGAGCAATCTTAAGATGCTCCCAATATCAGAGCTGATAAAATACATATTTCATTTTCATCTCAATGGGCATTTTCTCAACATATGTATAGAAGAATTCAGGATTATCAAATGATCCGAAATTGATCCCAACCAATGAATGGTTGAAGACCTAGTATTTAAAATGTAATGCATAAATGTAGTAAAATTGCAATATAGCAAGCCTTGTGAAATAAACACAAAGGAAAATGTAAAAGAAATTAAATGAAAATGAAAAGAAAAAAAAAACAAATGTGAGAAAAGTAAAAGAACAAAATTATAAAAGAATAAGATTACGAGAGAGTAGGAATATGAAATGAAGGGCTAGGGCTGTTTGCCTTCCCATTTCCCATCTCTCCTATATCTCACTATGTTTTCACTCTCCAAGGGATTTTGGTCTTGGCCAGAGAGAGTCAAAAGGAGAATTATGAGCATACATTGTACATAGGTTTCCAAAATGAAATGAGTAGGCCCTATTCAAAGTTGGTTTTCTCATTTGGGTTTCCAAGGTAAATAATGTGTCAAACGCCATGTTTCCTCTCTATGTGTACTTGAATTGCTTGTGTTAATTGATTTATTTCATTTATGCATTTTTAATTGCATTGCTAATGGATGCCATAGGTTAATGAGAATATATGACAAAGGAATTGGGTGTGAGAATTAATGTTTGTTGTATAATGGAGTTTTCTTTTGTATTTCTAAGATACCAACAACCATTTAAATCCCTCCATTGAATGTCCATACAATATTAGAGATCAACGAATCATGTTACAAAGTTGTTGCAATATATGAGAAGGTTTCTAAATTACTAATTTTTATTGGGAATTTTGAAATCTTGTGGTCATTTTTTTATTGTTGGGTGATTTGAAAAACTCAAAAAATGTTTTTTTAAGAAAATGATGGAGTGAAATAAAGTATGGCATGGCATAGTTGAAGTGTCATCTATGAATTTCTTGTTCATGATATGAATACAAGTGTTGTTGGGCGTTTTTATAAACCGTTGGATGAATTTGAATGTGCTTGGGGTGTTTTTTACCATTGGGTGAATTTGAATCTACCTAGGACATTTTGACCACTATTGGATGAATTTGAATTGGCTTGGGACGTTTTGATCACTATTGGATGAATTTGAATTTTCTTTGATAATTTCTTACCATTGTTAGAGGAATTTAATTATGTCTGGGGAATTTTTAGTTATTGTTGGACGAATTTAGAAGTACCCAAGGCATTTTTATCAGTGTTGAGGAGTTTTAATCACTTCCTGGAAAATCTAAAGTTTATGGGGAATTTTTTTAACATTGTTGGGCAAACTTAGAAGTGACTGGGATGTCTTTATCAATCTCTACGTGTTTTTAAAATAGTTGGGTATGTTTCCTTTCATTGTTGGGAGAATTCCTTGCAAGATGTTGGTTCAGGAAAAGTGCACAAGGAAGAATCTGAAGCGCAAGCGCGACAAAGGAAATGTAGGCACGCGGCGGGAGAAAAGCGGGTAAAGGATGGAAAGTAAGCACAGAGGACAGAAATTTGCGACGCAGATCAGCGCGACGAAGGAAAAAGTGTACATAAAGAGGCAGGTAGAATATTTAAGGATGGAAAGGTGTAGGTCAAGAAGGATGACAGAAGTCAGAGTCGGTGGAAGACTAAAGGACAGTTTTGCGGCTAGTTATGACCTGTACAAGCAGGCTAAAATACGTTTTCGCGGTTGGTTATGGCTGTGGTTAATGTAATGCAGGACTTTGGGGCTAGGTATGGGCCATCATAAATGTAATAGAAGATATTATGCAGCTACTTATGAATGTAATAACTGAGTTGTACTCAGTCGACCTTGCGCAGTCTTGTGAACACTATAAGTAGGAGGAACTCGCTCTATATAAGGGTTAGCTTCAAGAAATAGTTTCAAGTTTGCTTTCACTTAGCTTCAGAAGGATTGTATTAGTTGATTGCTGACTTAGAGAGAAGTATACTAGTAGAAGGTTGTTGAGCTGTGGATCTGTAGCTGAGTGCACAGACCGTTTTGTAGGAGTTAATCTGCAGCTGAGTGCACAAACGGTAGGGTAGAAGAGTTGATCCAGGCTGTGTGTGGATCAGTAGGAGTATATAGAAGAATAAACTAGAGAGAATGAGAGCAAGAAGAGTCTAATCCAAAACACATATATTAAAAAAGGCTGTAAGTCGCAGATTGTAAGGTGCTACCTATATTTCTCATGCCAGATGAAGAGCACCTTGATGGTTTTTCCTAGATGGGTTTCCACGTTATTTTCCACGTTAATTAATGTTGTGTTGAATTTTTAATTATCTCGCATCATTTATGGTTATTGTTTAAATTAATGTCACAGTACCGATAAGTAGTGAATGAATGGATATCTAAGTATCGTCGAGCATTGTGTATTATTTCATGTTTAAACACGGTTAAGTCATGATATAAGTCGCATCACAGTCATTTAATTTGAAGGAATCAGCCACGTCGTGCTATTGCACCATATGTTAAGGTTGTGTCGCACGTTGGTTCTGTTGCGCCTCTGTCGAGCAGTGAAAGGCTCCATCATTCCATCTCTATCGAGCGCCTTGGCCATGCGTGAAGGGGCTGTTATCCCTCACCAACTGCAGAAACATGGTTCTAGTAGTTACACATTAAGATATCTTGGGTGAGACTGTGCCTGCCTCGCAGGTGTTGCTGGCTGAGCTTGCTTCGTTGCGCTGATGTCTTTGGGTGTTTTGTTGGTGTTGTGTTGTTGTTGAACCTGGGTCATGTGAGTGAGGAAAGTTAGGCCAACAAATGGTCTCGTTGCCAAGAACCGTAATCATTTGAGTCGAGGGAAAGGTTGTGGCATTTGACAAAGAAGGAAATATAGGATTGGCTAGAGTCTAAGATGTTGGAATTTGCACAAGAAGAGAGCACAAGGTCGCGGTTAAGCGCATAAAACTGTTTAGACCCGTACATATACTCTGATATTCACGAGATCTTCTTTGCAAATTTTCCTATTGTGTTGCATGAGTGGTTGTCAAGGTTGGAAACTCGGTAGACAAATTTCTAAAGAAGAGAAGCGGTCGAGTGGAGTGATCAGTTGGTTCACGAGATAACCAGTGTAAGTAACCCCATATCTAGAGCTGTTGATTTTTGGGTCGACAATATTTTGCAAGAGTATATTACTGAGTTTGTAGTAGAGACGATAACCTCATATAGTGAGGCTAAAAGAATTTTTTTTCAAGGACCTCAACGAAGGTACTTATTATCTATAAGTACATGGATACAGATGCTAATATACAAGAAGGGTATCTTGCATTTGAGCAGTTGAGTCACATATCTAGAGGAGGGCATATGTCACTGATGATTTGTAGAGAAAATGGGAAATGGTGAGCTGGAATGTTCCCAAGATGTACAGAACCTGAACTAGAAGCTATATTCTTAAGGAGTGGAAGGAGATTCAAGTCAGGAAAGAGAAGAAAGACAGTAGGAGGTCGATGAAATCCTATTCTGTTTGAAGTGAGGGAGTACGAAGTTGAGTCACGGCTAGACGAAGGGACTTGCGACGAAGTGGAAGACTATAGCCCGATTTCTGAAGGAGTAGAAGAATCCAAAGAATCTACAGAGACACCGAGATTAGGACACAACTACATCACACCTGGAGTATCACCAAAGGTAAGGTCTATCCTCATCTCCTGAAAGAGTTGTTAATACTGATAGTGCTAGTACTAGGACTAGCACACAAGAGGGTACACCTACATTAAATTATTCATTAGACAACCTCGACACCAACTCAATGGTTGGGGAAGACATTAGATTACCCACGTTCAATCAAAATGGACCAGAGGATTCATAACAACATTGGTTCCTTTTCGAAGCTGTTTGGATGGTTTTCCTAGTTCATAATGCAGACATAAAGAAAGTGTAGATGATTACGACTCTACGGGGTTGCATGCTGAACTGGTTCATGAAGTTTTACGTAGTACCAGTAGGAACCCCACAGAATACCCTTGATGATATCCGACTCGCGATGATTTGTGAGTTCAGTGCATCACTGATATTAAGGAGATAAAACATGCGCCAATAGAATCCATATGGGATTTCGATCAACGGTTTAAAATTTTGATGGCCAAACTTAGTCTTCAGATGTCAAATGTGCAGCATAAGGATTGGTTTATTGTTGCGCTATTACCACACATTCGAGGACCATTGATGCAATAGAAGATTGTGTCGCAAACATAAGTGCTAGAAATAACGTTGAAGTTGGAATCCCTGTCGATCGAAGATGGTGGCACAGGAATGATGCATATTCAGTCATAGTTGGATAATCTAAAAGTATAACTTTAGGAAATCAAGAAGGGTAAAGAAGTATGTGAGGAATTGTGGTGCATATTATGTCGAATAGATGGACACACCAAGGATAATTTTCTGTTGTACATGAACTATATCTCATCGAGGGCACCAAATCCATTAAGTAACCATGAACTACCCTGGTGCTGCATATGTCAGACTAAAGGACATCGTGACGAAGAGTGTCTATACTTATAGAAGATCATAAGTACCCTAGCCAACCTTTTCTGTAAATTTTGTAAATTAGTAGGGCATGATGAGAAGGATTGCAGATCATATCAGCTCTTGAAGGAAACGACAGTAGACACCTACTTGATGAAGAACGATGGGAAGGTTTAGGATGAACAAGAGAAAGCGCACTACTAGCCTCTGCCTTTCATGCAAAACCAGTATCAAAACTAGTATCATCCATAGTATGTGCCTCATAATCAATATGCACCACAGAATCAGTACCCGCCACAACAACCATACCCTCAGGGAACGAGGGTGGAAACTTCAAAGGGAGAGGAGGAGGAGGATTTAGCAGAGGAAGAGGCCAGGTTACATGCTATAATTGTGGAAAACCATTATGCTAGATATTTCCAAGAGATTTCAAAGACATGTTCATATTGCAAAGCATAGAACCATAATGTGGATCAATTTCCTCAGTTCATTGTGAAGTGGAAAGTTCGGACCATCACAAGTCCTAACCATATGCAGAATCCAAATCTGAATCCAAATCCTAACCTAAATGTTCAGATGATTACTACTGAGCCAAGAGAGCCAAGCGTTGTTGTCGTAACACGAGGAGGTGCTGCGACCGAAGCTGATAAGGATATACAGCAAGAACAGCCGTAGACGTAGGTGCGATGCCCAGTACATAAGAAAGTACCATTCGACATTTAAAAATAGAAGCAAGTCTTTTTGGACGTACTATCATAGTTTATGGATCAAGAACAACTGTCAACTTCAACTGAAGTCAAGGAGATGCCTGAATGCTTCCAACAGCTATTCCAGAAGCAGATCTTGAAAAAGGTTAGTAAGCTCAAGTCGTTTATGTCAATTTGCTTAGCACTAATTCAATATAAGGATGCTATCGCAGAACTACAAGCACTGATAAAAGAAACCCCATAAGAGTCACAATCTGGAAGAAAGGTTAACCATGTCAAGAAGAAATTCAAAACCGGGTGCGAGTTAAGAATGATTGCGCAGATAGGGGATTATGACATGGATTACATCATTCTAGATTTGGGGTCGGATGTCAATATTTTAACGCGACAAACCTGGGAGAGCATGGGAAAGCCATAATTGGACTAGTCCCCTATCCATTTGCGACTTGCAAATCAGGCGAAGGTCCTACCAATTGGTAGGTTGAGTCATGTCCCTGTCGACATCAGAGGGTTGCACACATTTGCAGACTTTAAAGTCATCAACATTGTCGACGACACAAACCCATATCCCATGCTTTTGGGGATATATTGGGCCATAGATAATCAGACCATTATAAAATTTCAAGAAAAATATTCTATCATTCGAGGATGATGATATGAGGGTCATATCCCCCATTGATCCATTAGAGGGATGAATATACGTCGATCCTGTCTACAGCAAGGGACATAGTGAATATCTCGACCAGATATACAATTTCATTACCTTACAAGAAGATTAAATCAACCCGACATCGAATGGAAACTTGAGCTAGATAAGTGATAGTTCCTGTACATCAGATTCGGGAGAGGCCTTAGAGAACTGGAAAAACAAATTGCATGATGTCTTTATGAGGTGATGCACCATAGTTACTCGATCAGTGCGACAGGTGGAGAATAAACTGAGGGAGTTACCCACATATGAAGGCTTACCTAACTTTGCAACCTTCCTCAACAAGTTTGAAGGAATGGTAATAGAACCACATCGCCTTTTTGTGTTGGACTATGTACTGAAGGCTACCCCCACTAGATGGTGGGGTACACATAAGTAATCCATATCAAAATGGCCATAGTGTAGAAGAGCTAGAAGTTAGATTCGACGAAGAAGTCACCGTCGTGGGTTGGAAGTATACAGGGCTATCGAACCTTGTCAAGCACATTAATCAGTGTCGCATCGCATTTGCAGAATACAGACGAAAGGAATGGGCCCATCATTTCATTCATACATTGGAAATGACACCCAGAAACTGGTATACATCCATGGAGTTGCAACAAAGAACTCAGGATTGGGACGAGGTGGCTATACAATTTACTCACACATTTGAATTTGTTGATGAGCAACCTATAGTTGATGCTGCGCTTTAGACGATCTAGGAAAATATATTCATTGAAATCCTTGTCGAAGTAGCAAGTTCCCATCAGTGCAACATCACCATCCAACAATGGATGGCTTGTTACAACCTGGCTGGAAAACCAGATGATGACCCGACTAACATAAACATACCGGAGTCAGAAGGTATGCGCGAAGTCGAAGGAAGTGGCATTTCGAGCGACCGGTTTCTCAAGCCACTGAAAATTAAGAAAGTAAACATTGGTTCACCGGAGAACCTGAAGTTTTCCAATATAGGATATTATTGGGACGATGAGATGGTATCAAAGATCACAGACTTGCTGCATGAGTTTCAGGACCTATTCCCTATCAACTTCTCATAGATGAAGGGAATAGTCGGTGACCTAGGGGAGATGAAAATACCCTTGAAACCAGATGCTAAACCAATCAAACAACGACCTTATAGGTTGAATCCAAGGTATAAAGAGAAGGTAAAGGCATAATCGGGTCACATGCTCAAAACATGAATCATTGAACCTATTGCGAAATTAGAATGGATCAGCCATATAGTGATCCAAGATAAGAAGACAATAGGTGAAGTGAGGATATGTGTTGACCTAATAAATTTGAATGATGCATGCTTGCACGATCCATTCCCAACACCGTTTATAGGTGAAGTAATTGAAAGCATCAAAGGGAAAGAGATGTATTCATTCACCGATGGCTTCTTTGACTGTCATCAAGTCAAAATCATGGAGGAGGATCGCCACAAAATGACCTTCATCACAGAATGGGGATGCTACCAGTATACGGTAATGCCCTTTGGACTCAAGAATGCAACTGCTATTTTTTCTAGAATAGTAGTTTCTGCTTTTAAATATTTCATACATAAATTTCTTTAGGTCTACTTTGATGATTGGATTGTGTTTAGTGCAGTAAGAGACCATATTGAGAGTCTGTGCATGATGTTGGGATGCTGTCTCCATTATCAGATCACGCTTAATTCCAAGAAATGTATTTTTTTGCGCACCATTTGGTGTACCGTTGGGTCATGTCATATGTCGCAACGGAATTTTGGTCGACCCAATGAAGTTGTGATTATCCTTGACTTACCACAGCTTACATCAGTCATGCAACTCAAATCAGTGTTAGGACACACAGGATACTATAGGAACTTCATCAGAGGGTATGCTGAGATAACTACACCTATGGAGAAGCTGTTGAAGAAAAAAAGCAAAGTTTCAATGGATGGAGGCTTGTTAGGAAAGTTTATAAAAATTAAATAACAATATGGCCACTGCGCCAATACTTGTATTTCTGGACTAGAATAAGGAGTTCATGTTCATGTCGATGCGTCGTATTTCATGCTCGGCATAGTCTTGATGCAACTAGGAGACACTGTGCTTGACCACCCTATTGCTTTTGCTAGCAGAAAATGGTCAGCGATAGAGAAAAATTACATGACGACAGACAGAGAAGGACTCACCATGGTCTATGTGATGCAGAAGTTCCGACACTACTTGTTGGGTGGACATTTTAAAATGTACACTAATCATTCGACCTTAAAATACCTGGTCAACAAGCGAGTGTTGGGAGGGAAGATCTATTGATGGCTCCTCTTGTTTCAATAATTTGACTTTGAAGTCATTTTTAAACCTGATTGGTTAAATGTGGGGCCTAACCACCTGTCGAGGATAGAAAGTGGTGAATAACCCAACAGTATGGAGGATAACTTGCCCGAAGCGCAATTGTTTGCACTCAACATGATGGATGGTCAGAATAAGGAGTTTAACATTGTCATCCAGTTCCTGAGCACAGGCTATGCACCTGAAGGAGTCTCCACTACATAGAAGAAACATTTGGTCGTCAAAGGCACTGATTCAAACATTAATTGCAAGACACTTATACAAGATAGGCACGGATAAAATATTACGATGTTGTGTTTGTGACTATGAATGACAGTGGGTAATGAGTGAAGCACATGTTGGTGTCGCTAGAGGACACTACGCTGGAAAGGAAACTGCGGACAAGATATTGCAAGTAGGAATATGGTGACCAACCATACATATGGATACTAAGAGATTCTGTTAGCGTAGTGGTATCTGCCAAAGGATAGGAAAATCACCGCGTTATGATGAGATGCCTCTTGCGCCACAGATAACCCTTCAAGCATTTGATAAATGGACCGTTGATTTTGTCGGATCGATTAGCCCACCAGGGAAGAGGACTGGTGCACTCTACATTATCATTGTGACAGACTATCTAACAATAGGGGCTGAAGCCGCACATGTTAAATATTGCACCATTGCGAATGCGATGAATTTTTTATTTGAAAATGTAGTGACCATATTTGGCTATCCGAAAATACTGCTAAACAACCAAGGTACAAATTTTGTTCACAAAATGATTGCTAATCTTATTGCAGAGTTCTAGATTCAGCATAAGAAGATGACACCCTATCATCCTCAGGTGAATGGAATGGTTGAATCCTTCAACAAGATTATGGAGAATGCATTAACCAAAGTCTGCAATGTGCGCCGAGATGATTGAGATTAGAAAGTTTCAGCTGTGCTATGGGTATACCACACCACTTGTAAGCGACTAACATGGCACACTCCATTCAGTCTGGTGTATGGACAAGAAGATGTTATGACAATGGAGTACATTGTGCCGAGCCTAAAGATTGTTGCGTTGACGGAAATGACCGACTAAGATGCTATCGAGCAAAGGTTGTTGCAGCTCATTCAGATGGAGGAGGAATGCTTCATGACAGGGTTCCATCAAAACATAGAGAAGCAAAGGAAGAAAACATGGCACGATCACCATATTTGGACTAAGCCTTTAACACTCAGAGGACTTGTTTTGTTGTATGAAATAAAATTTATGAAGCATCCAAGGAAATTGAAGACGCATTGGCTAGGGCCATATGTGATTATGCATACCACTGATGCAAATGCAGTAAAATTTCATAAGTTGGATGGCACGCCTGTTGCAGGAATGATCAATGGTAGTCACCTGAAACCCTACTATGATGGCTGCGACATGGATTGGTAAGGTCACGCCGCGAAAAAAATAAATGAAGAAGAGAAGAAAAATGGGGAAGGAAATTGTTCTGTCGCACGTTTGCGACAGAAGCAGACAAATCACAGTAAAGAGAGGGAATGACAAATGGTCGTCATTAAATACTGGATACCCAAAAAGATATAGGAGGTTATGACAGCGAAGTGTCATTAATTTGATGAGTTTGAGGAGAATGACGAAATGATTTTTGGTCCCATCAATCGTCTTCGCCATAACTTCCATAACTATCCTAACAGATACAACTCAGAACTCGAGTAGGTGAATTGATGTGGAATGCATTGAACGAGAATCCCATTTGATCGACAAGACATCGATATGCCACCGGATAATTTCATGCAGGACAGGCTCATCCCTATAAATATGAGGCTTGATAATTTTTTTTATTTTATGTGCATAAAGAGAAGAAGAGAAAACCAAAACTGTGAGTGAGAGAGTCGAAGCTAATGGTTATTGAGATTTCCAGCGCCAATGAGCAATTAGAAGTTTTCATTGCTTCATCGTGTTCGATTGTTGAACAGATTACATCGTCGGAGGTAGAACAACAAGAATAAGAACCAAAAATGATGGTGCGACGAAGACAACAGACAGTTCCTATGATCGATTCGGCCCTTGTTCCAGCCTATCGTTTGGGACTTGTGCTGAACCCTGTTCAAAATCCACTTGTGAATCCCGTAGTTGTAGGTCCATGACTGTTTGTGCTGCAGATAGATGTTCCAGAATCATAAAGGTAGAAGATATCATAGAAATGCAAGGCCAAGGTCGTTATGGATATGCCTGTTGAGGACATTCCTGGGGAGGAGGAAACATAGTCGCCACCACGCAGAGACACGTGCACCATTATTGAAGAGAAAAACCTATTACCACAATATGTTCGGTCGAGGAGAGAAGAGGATCCGAAATTAAAGCTTCCAACGAAAGTACCTTCCTCCTTAGCGACACCTCGGATCCCTGCTAGTGTGCCCCTATTGATGGATATAATATCGAAGCTGGCCAAGATGCAATTTGAGGATACAGATATGCGCAAGAAGGCGGACCTGGAGAGGAAAAATTACACAGCCACACTTCCAGTCGTTCCTATTGAACCCCATCTCGTAGTACCAATGGAGTGGGCCAGCAGTGTAGACATCACAGGCTTGTTAATCTTGCTGCTCATGCCGCACTTTGGTCGGAGCATGCAAGTAAGTATATATGTGCGACAACTCCTGGTTTGTTTTCATGGAGGATACTTATGGCTTGATCGACCCTACCCTGTTGATGTCGAGCTCATCTCATTAATAAGGGGTCTGTTGAAGCAAGGAGACGACCCTATGCCACATCTATGCGCAAACAGGGATATGATGAAAATGAAGTAGAAATATGACCTCCAACATGTAGGTATGGGATTCCTAACTTCCCCTATACCTGACAAGATAGTGAGGTTTGCGAAAAAAATCCTATCTTGTAAATTGCTGAGCAAGATGTGGCCCATTGAGTGCACCGTTTGAACAGTAGAAATTGCAGAGCAGTGTGGAGTGGGCGTAATCTTCAACTAGTAGAAATACTTGTTGAATGAGCTCATAGAGGATGCATAGCAAGCGCAAGAGGATGATAAGGCCAAATTCTACTACTCCTGGTTGCTCATCTTAATTTCTTTTATTCTGTGGTTGAACCCATCTAAGTACCAGCTGCTGGATGTCCCAGTGCTTTTCCTTGGCAAAAAGTACTAGAACCTACGGGAAGATAATGACGGCAGGATTCAAAAGAAGCACAATAAAATTGAGTTCTTTTTGCACAGCGAGGAGCTGCACGATGTAATAAAGCAACATCACAGAGTAAGGGAAATGATAGTGCAAAATTACTGAGCATTCACAAACTTCCAGGACGATTTCCATTACATTATTCTTGAGCTGCAACGAGATCCAGACTAGAAAGCGGACCCAACAGGTTTTATGATTACTAACGTGGATGTGGACACAATTGTCCAAGACTGGCCTGAGGAATGGCACGTCCTAGGAAATGTGTAGATGGAACAGGGTGAAAATCAAGGAAATGGCCAGGATGATGACCCGCACAATGATGGGGGCAATGGGGAGGAGGAAGATAATGAAGATGATCACAATGAGCACAAGAATGATGACGATGATGGAGAAGACACGCCAACTGATGAGCATGTGCAGAACAAGCGACGAGAATAGGAACAAGAGCATGTGCGCACATGCAAGAAATGGAAAGATGATAAAATGACAAATACAATCAGCTTAGACAAGGAGGACATTGTCTTGGTTTCTGACGCTCTCGCAGAAGTAGCAAATACCAACCATGAGAGTCTTAATGCACAGCAGACGCAAGTGGCCAGCAAACTTGTTGATCATGTCATATGATTACAGATCCCATCAATGAAGTAAAAAGTACTGTTGAAGCTGATACATATGGTGTTGATCTCAAGGATACATTAGCTACGCCAATATTATTTCCGATCCTCAAGTTCAAATTACAGGCGAAAGAACTGGAGTTGGGAACGTTGGAGTATGATGATGTTATCCAGGCCATCGAGACATCGTCGCTAGAATTCTCAAAGCTATAATTGAATGAAGTATATGCCATTCAACATGTGGCCACAATAGAGCTCTGGATCCGTGAAATGCGCTAGCTTACCAGGACACAAAGAATACAAGGAAGGAAAAAGAGCGCAATGTCCTCATTAGGGAAAAGGACCAGGAGATCGAGGCGCGTGAACAAAGCTGAATTACACAAGTGGACGCCATCAAAAGCGCAGTCGCAGAGTTTCACATCGAAGAAGGCCATGAAGATGAAGATGCAGTCGCAAAGGTTGGTCGGCTGTCAAGGATTGTAGAGGATCTCAGAAGACAGGTCGAGGATCTGAAAGTGTAGCAGCAACCAAGAACACCTCCTAAGGTGTTAGCAGAGCGCAAAACAACATCATCTGAGGTTATTGGAAGGATCAAAGAGGGAGAGAAGCTTTGCACAGAAGCAGTTGATTTCATCTCTGCGATGTTGGGATTACTTCTGGAAGATGGAACAACGACAAAGTTTGCAGAGGAAGTGCGCCAGGCCGACTTGAAAATTGCAACGGTCGAGGTAGACATGAAGAAGATGTCGCTTAAAGAGAAGATTATCAAGGTTGTAGAGCTGAATTAGCTACAACAGGAAGTCCAAACTCTTTGTGACCAAGAGCGAAAAATAAACGATGTATTTACGACCAAGAAAATAGAAGCTGAATGGGTTACAAGGCTCCTTTAGCTTGTAGAGAGAAAGCTCCAACAGATAACTCAGGAGCTGGAAGAGGTACCATCGGAACATATCAATTCCGACCGTGTGGACCAAATGGAAAAGCAAGCAGAGGATGTCACAAAAGAAATCTCCTAGATGCAAGAAATTGTGAAGGAGTTTCACGATAAGGTTGGTCCCATGGCGCAACCTACGCTAGATACATGAGTTTTGCAGAAACTTGAATTTTGCAGAGACATCAATTTTTCTTAGTGGCTCAGGATGAGACACATGTGAGTGTTGGGGGCTTGTTGGGCCAGGAAAAGTGCATAGGGAAGAATTTGAAATGCAAGCGTAATAGAAGAAATGTAGGCACGCGACGAGAGAAAAGAAGGTAAAGGATGGAAAGCAAGCACAGATGAGAGAAAACTGCAACGCAGTTCGGTGCGACGAAGGGAAAAGCGTACATAAAGAGGTAGGTAGAAGAGTTAAGGTTGTACAGGTGCAGGTCAAGAAGAACTATAGAATTTAGAGTTGGCAGAAGACTAAAGGAAATTTTTGTGGCTAGTTATGACTTGTAAAGGCAGGCTGAAAGATGTTTCTGTGGCTAGTTATGGTCATGGTTAATGTAATGAAGGACTTTGCAGCTAGTTATGGGATATAATTAATGTAATAGAAGATATTTTGTAGCTATTTATGAATGTAATAACTGAGTTGTACTCAGTCGACCCTGCGCGGTCTTGTGAACACTATAAGTAGGAGGAACCCGCTCTATATAAGGTTTAGCTTCAAGAAATAGTTTTAAGTTAGCTTTCAGTTAGCTTCAGAAGGATTGTATTAGTTGATTACTGACTTAGAGAGAAGTCTGCTAGAATAAGGCTGTTGAGACGGGGATCTGCAGTTGAGTGCGCAGACCATTTTGTAGGAGTTAATCTACAGCTGAGTGCACAGATGGTAGAGTAAAAGAGTCAATCCAAGCTATGTGCATATTGGTAGGAGTATATAGAAGAATAAACCAAAGAGAATTAGAGAAAGAAGAGTCTGGGCCAAAAGACATATCTTAAAATGGTCTGTAAGTCACAGACTGCAAGGTGCTACCTATATTTCTCATGCCAGATGAAGAGCACCTTGGTGGTTTTTCCCAAATGAGTTTCCACATTATTTCCTATGTTAATGAATGATTGAATGTCGTGTTGAATTTTTAATTGTCTCGCATCATTTATGGTTATTGTTTGAATGAATGTTGTAGCACCGATAAGTAGTGAATGAATGAATATCTAAGCATCGTCGAGCATTGTGTATTATTTCATGTTTACAAACTGTTAAGTCATGATATAAGTCACATCACAATCATTTACTTTAAAGGAATCAACAGCGTAGCATTATTGCACCAGTTGTTAAGGGTTTTAAGGACAAGGTTGTGTCGCACGCTGGTTGTGGTGCATTGTTGCGCCTTTGTCGAGGAGTGAAAGGCTCTATCCTTCCATCTCTGTCGAGCACCTTGGTCGCAGGCCAAGGGGCTGTTATCCCTCGCCAACTGTGGAAACATGGTTCTAGAATTTACACATTAAAATATATCGGGTGAGACAATGCCTACCTCGTAGGTGTTGCCAACTGAGCTTGCTCCGTCGGGCCGATGTCTTTGGGTGTTTTGTTGGTTTTGTATTGTTGTTGAACTTGGGTCGTGTAAGTGAGGAGAGTTAGGACAACACAAGAGATGGATGTAAACTATTTGTATTATCTTTCTCGGAGACCATACGCCATTTCAAACTTCTCCTTGGTTGTTTCCCTTGTGTGGCTTAGCATATTAAGAAATTTTTTCCTAGAGAAAACGTGAATACATAATATTTTACTCAATCTAGAATAGAGGATGAGGTCGACAAGTTCTTTTCTGTCGAGCATGCCTATGCTTATTTGTCTCGCATATATTATTTTCAATAGGTGCAAGCAAGTGCTAGAGTGTTTATATATTTATTTAGTTGTCTTCAAGCTATCAAAGAGAAAATACTTGAGAGTTTTTCATGAACGATATGTGTTGGTGAAGCGAGTGGGATATCAGTACCTCTATTACGGATCATCAAACAAAGGTTTTCATTTTAATCCAACATTTTTCAATATCCTTCTCCTTCTCTCTCTCATATTCCCTAAGCTAGTTAACCAATGTCATTATTTAAAGCCTTTGGGTTCTCTCTGGTTTACAATTGAAAGCAAATGATGTCCTTCTATAAGGGTGTTATTCTAGGAGGAATACCCTAAACCAGTCATACATTGGCTTTCATTGGTGGTTGGACCACCTAGCCTTCATAGAAAGTCCACAGCATTTACATGCATTATACACTTTTGTTACAAGACATATGGTGTTATTGTATACATAGTATGTTAGTTTTGAAGATTAGGACATTCATGTCGAATTAAATAAGCCAAAATATATTGTTACGAATATAAACAAATCAATCAACATGATTACCATAGAAACATACTAATCTCAAATAATCATGTGTGGTGTACACACATATGCCATACAACATAAAACTTCTCTTTGTTGGGATGAGCTTAGATACATCATATACATGTATCCCTTCCCATAATTTATTCAGTTCATCAATCAATGGTTGTAGGTGAACATTCATCTTTTTCAATTGTCTTCTTTCGAGACTAAAAGAGCCAACATAAGATGTTCATTCTTCACGAACAATCACGAGGGGATTTTGTTATTGATCACTACTACATTACAAACAAAATATTTGTTGTTTTGAAGGGAATATGGATTAAAACCATCCATGGAAACACTCAATCAAAGGCTTTGTACTTCATCATTGAATTTATCGAGCCATGTATCCTCTATATGTTTCATGGCTATTGAATCTATTGGGATTCACATAACTCTTGGCTCACTCTAGTGCGACGTATGCCATCATTGTGACATAACTAATTCTTTGCAATGAAAGATCCTTTGAGCCCTTGGGATTATAGGAATGTGCCCCAATATCTTATGAGGAGAACCATGTGCTTTACCCTTGATTTTTTATTTATGATACCTGTCATGCCCACATTTTAGACATATATTTGTGTCTTCATATTCACGTCTATATAGAATACAATCATTCATGCATGCATGATATGATATGTACTCAACACCCAACATTTTCAACATTTTTTTTTCCTCTTCATGGTTTTTGAGCAAGACATTATCACTCAAAAGTATCTTATCTTTGAATAACCTGAAGTTATTAAGAAATAGAAATGTACAATATTATTTGATGTTCATAAACCGACCATATTCAATGTTGATTGTGTGACAAGATTCCCCAAAATATAAAGGAATTGATGGCCAACTACCTCAAAAGTGTCAAGAAATAGGAATTTGGCATGCCATACATTGATTTCAAGTTTTATAATAACATTATTGTCCCTATCTAGGTAGACTTTGACTGGACATGACCAAAGAGATGGGTGGTGGAAGCATATTTAAGGATTTTGAAGAAGGTAACAATGATATGAGCGTTAACCCCTGGCTCGTTGAACTGGGATGCATCTGTTAGCTGGAAATACGCACCTCCTACAGAAAAGAGATGGTTCCTTATATATGAATGGTTCAGGTCTAGAACAAAACACACACACCAAATGCTAAACTTACCCTAGATCTGGTTAATGAATTGAATGAAATGCCATGATACTTCTGTCAAAGGTTTTCCTCGCTATCCTTGCAGAAGAACCTGTAAAATATGGAAAAGAACAAGAGAAACATGATAGCATACAATATAATCAACTAGATCTATGCTCGTGACCAAGGAATCAAGCAATATATACAAATGAAAAAGTAAATATGGGAAAGGAAAGATATTTTTTATTAGAAATGACTGGAGAGACTACAACCTTCATGCCTTGGTGTTGAGAGTTGCTTCCGGTGGCTCCTTGTCTCTAACTTCACCTTGTCTCCAAATACTCAAGAATGATTTTGACAGAGTTTGGGTATGCAACACAATTCTTCCTCCTTTTTTCCATGGGGGGTGATCTGGTATTTAAACGCATGGGAGGATAGGCATGGTTGAGGATCTCATGGGTAAGGTGGAGATAAGATCCTAAAAGGTATGATCTCAAGCTCCAGCTAGTCCTAAAACATAGGGATGAGGCTCCATGGAGGTTAGCTTCGAGAATCCTCTCGAAGCTTCTCTTTTTTGCCTTCAAAACTAAAGCATTGCTCCTCCAATGAAGCAAACAGGCAGTGATAAGGGGGTAACATTTATTGCAGTGAGGGTAGGAGTGGTAGAACCTCTCTTTGCTCATGTATCAGGAGCGGTGCTGCCTTGGGTAACACATTTTGTCGATGGGAGAGGAGCGTTACCAACTCAAAATAAGGAAAAAATGCAAGGGGTTAATTTCTTCCTTCATTTCTCTAGGGAAAACTTTGAGGAATTGGAGAATTCAAGGAAATAGCTATCTCGTAACATGAGGGTGAAAAGACTTTGGTGTAACAACATCTAAGAACATTGACTCAATGGAACCTATATCCCATAAGAAATCATCCATACCAATCTCTATTTCATTTCCTCCATTGCCAACATGTGAAGAACTATTGTTATTGTAGACATTCCTCATTGGTGGATATGGATATAGTGGGAATTGAATATGTGGTTGATTCAATCATGATTGGTATATTTCCTCTCCTATTGCAATTTTTTTGCAACCTTCTCTCGATTATACATTGTAGTGGGGTGCAACTGAAGATGGTAGACAGGACGATCATCATCAATCTCCTAATTTCAAAAATATTGAACATTATATCAATGATATTAATAAGCACAATGCAATTGGTTTGTGCAAACATTATACCAAACAATTATTATATAAGCATGGTGTTGAAATATTGTAACTTTAAAGGATACTCTAAATGTATTTTACGGATGTACCCCAAGGGAGATGTTCTATTCCTCCATCGAGATGTTATTATTGTAATTGGTCATCATAGGGTCATGAGGTAAAGCTTCCATAGTAAGTCGGGTCAATAGTACCCCAATGAATAATATATAATACTATCTTGAGTCTTCCTAGGTGAAATCGACCCAGCTAGTTAACTGGGGATGACTTGTTAGGGTAAAAGTCAAGTGACTTAAAGTGTATAAATAGAGGAGTTGTGTTCCTCATTAAAACACATAATCACTCACTTGTGTAGTGCATAGGTTAGAGAGAGAGACATACTAGCAAGGAGGATAATACTTGTTTTGGGGTTTTATCTTATACATCTTATACAGAGGAAGTTTTATTGGGTTTTCCTCCCCTTAAGGGTTTCCCATGATAAATATTGTGTTTATCTTGTGAGTGTGTTTCTTTCAGTGATTATGCATATGTTATTGGTGTGAATTTGGATTAAACAATAATGATATCTAGCTAAGCATATGAAATCTTAACATGGTATCAGAGCTATCCTGAATAGAACAAATTTCACAAGGTGAAACTCTCTCTCCTCTCCCTCTGGAAGATATTAGGGTTTCTACAAAGTTTGAAATTTGGAATATCTTCTTGCATAGAAAGTTGTTCCTCCCTAGAGCGTATCTATTGAGTCCAGGATTGAAGTTTTTGGGTAGTTGAATCTTTGGGAAATCCAAACCCTAGTTTGGCCCTAAACCAAAACATTGCACAAAATCAAAACCAAAAAATTTGCAGAAGTTACAACCTCGCAAGCAAGTTTTGAAGGGTAAATATTTGGGATCTCCATAAACCAAGTGGACCAACCAAATCTCCTTAGTCAAGTGCATCTCCTAGTAAGGCCATATTTTCATTTTGAGAAATTTCAATTTTTGGTGACCTCCTGGATAAGATGGCTCCAAGCACTAAACTTGAGGATAAACTGGAAGGCATAGAAAACTTCCTAGAATGGATGTACAGGATTGGTCTCATTCTTAAAGAGAATGGTCTTGAGAAACACATCTAGGATGAAGTTGCAGAACCAAAAGAATATGAAGCTAAGGATAAGCATGAACAAGAACTAATCAAGTCAATGCAGATCATTGTTGATTCTATCAAAGATCACTTGATCCCTCAAGTGTCATGTAAGAAGACACCAAAACAAATGTATGATGCACTTTCCAAAATGTATGAGCGAAGGAACATAAAAATAATGATGAATTTGAGAGCTCAACTGAAGGGCACCAAGATGAGAAAAGGAGAATCAATTCAAGATTACTTCACAAGGATCTCCCAGTTTAGGGAACAACTAATTTGTATTGGAGACACCCTTGATGAGGATGAACCAATTATGACTGATCTTAATGGTCTCACTAGACTTTGGGATTCATTCATACGGACTTTGTGTGCCAGAAAAGAAAGTATGAAGTTTGACATTGTACGGGAAGATTGCATTCAAGAAGAAGCTAGAGTAGCTAACAGAGAAGCTCTACTTACAGAATATGATCATTCTCTAGCCATCCATACTAAAGGAAGAAAACAATAAAACTTCAAGAAGGGTAGTCATAAACCTTCAAAGAATAAGTTTCAAAAGAAAAGAGTAAACAATCAGAAGAAATATTACTCAAAGTATCAATGTCATATTTGTCATAAGATAGGACACCTTGCCAGACAGTGTCCATCAAAGAATAACAATAAAAAAATACAACATGCTCATTTAGATGGAGATGAGGATGAGGAAGAAGGACCTCAAAATAGACTAACAACAGAAGAATATTTAGAAGAAATGTATTATTCTCTACACTCTCTAGGTCTGTAACACCTGGAGAAGATACATGGCTTATTGATAGTGGTGCTTCAAAGCACATGACAGGGAAGAACTAAACTCTGTCAATACTTGAAGAAAATAGCTCTCCTCAGAAAGTATCATTAGAATATGGCTATCAATATCCCATCAAAGGTATTTGTGAATCAAGCTACAATATTGACTCTGGGACTTCCATGAAGATGAAGGAAGTACTATATGTACCAGGTTTGAAAAAGAACCTACTTTCCATCTCAGCACTAGATAAAAAGGATATAGAGTTTCTTTCATAGATGGACAAGTACTTATGTGGTCCAAAGGAAATACACTTGAAGATGTTGTGGTAATTGGTGAAGAAGAAGGAGGACTGTACAAACTCAAAGGACATCCAGAGACATCCCTTTTCCATGAGACTACTAGCTCAAGTGAACTATGGCATAGGAAGCTTGCTCACATCAACTACAAAGAAATACCTTATGTGAGCAAGGTGGTAACAGGGTTACCGGATCTAAGGATTGATCATGAGGGAACTTGCAAAGGATGTGCAAGAGGAAATATCATCAAGAATCCCTTTCCAAAAAGTGTGTTATCACTACAAAAAACTCCTCTAGGTTGCATCTCGAGGATGCCTGGTAAATTAAATGTTTTTATGGTTTTCTAAGTGGATCAAGTTAGGCGACCTACAGGACCTCACACTCTCAAGACATGCATGAAACTCAATCAAGGATAAGGAATCTAAATACCACTGTTCAGGAGTTTGATAATATGGTCCAGAGATGGAGAATTTATCATGCTGGTAGATTCATACATAAAATCGATATATATAAATGGCTAATCATAACAAGGAAAGTACTTATAATTCAAATCATCAATATGCCAATAGGATGACAGCTATCAGACATCAATTAACCTGAATAAACCTGAATAACACATTCAAGCATAAACACAGAATAGACAAGAAATGGAAGCTGAACATATGATAGCAAAAGAGCTTATATTAGGTCATGAGAAATATGAGAAGCTTGATAATAGTAATGGTCTACAGGTCCCCAAAGTCGAACATTTTCTATAACATAAGTCTTAGGCTTTAAAGCCTTTACAAAAATATTCAGATCCTAACAAATTGGATATGTTTTACTAAAAATAGATAAAATTAATGTTTTTGCAAAATTAGGTCAGAAACCATAATTTAACTACTAGTTTAACTAACTCTAACACTTGTTCACTCTTTGAACCTTTTGATGACTACAACGAGTACTGGAGGAAATATGTAACTGGTCTTCTGATGGATGAGCCACTGTTGGTTAAAATAGGTAGGGTTTTGTGACCCTATCCTCTTTGATGTATCCCCAAAACTGAAACAGATCTCCTTTGATGGCGCACTTCAGCAAATTTCACCTTTTACACTTCATCCTGCTCTTTCCCAGGTGTTGGTGAAGTAAAATCTTCATTTTTCTACTGTAACCTGCCCTGTTGGGTCAACTTTTGCCCTAAAAATTTGGCCTAACTGCTGAAAACTGGGGCTGAGAGATGCATTTGGTTCTCCAAATATGTGACACCTGTATATAAAATGAAAGAGGTTTTTTATATTGGTGTTTTGTGAGAAAAAAACTCTCTCCGTTTCTTGAAATTCATTTCCATTTTCCAGATATCTGTATTTCAAAAACACGTGTAAAACAGGGAAATTTTGAGATCCAAAAATTAGGGCTCAAAGATGGATTTGATTCTCCCAATATGAACTACCTGTAGGAAAAATGAGAGAGGTTATTGTTCTATAACATGTTAGGAAAAAAAACCTCTGAGTTTTTTGTAAAATGATTCTCCAGTCACTCAAAATCACCATTTTAAAATGATGCCTTTTCATAGTAAAACGCCAATTCCGGTGGCTTAAAGCGCCCTAAAATTATGGATTTAGCTACCGAAAGTCTGCTTTCAATGGATTAGAGATCATTTTGAAACCACGCTTAGCCATAGAAACCTGTTTTTTGAGTTTTTTGAGCGGGTCCTCCTCCTTGTGCCTTTAGGTGGTTAATCATGCTAAATTATGACACGCCTCAAGCTGATGAATTTGATTTTGATGGGCAGACAACCATTTTCACTTTTCATCCTTTTCGGTGGTTAAGAGTATTTAGGGTTTTGTTTGCTAGCTACCAAAGCTGAGCTTTCGGTGGCTAATGAACCACCGCCACGTTCGCCCAAGTCATCGAAACTTTCTTTCCAAAATAACATGCGTAACAAGCTTTTGGTGATTTACTGTCTTTCCGAATCTCATCGTTTAGCTGCCAAAAGGTAGGGATTTTGGTGGATAATGAACTATTTGAAATTTCACCCAAGCCATCAAAAGTTTCCCTTTCCAAAAATGTATCTCATTTGCTTTCGATGGTTAATTTCCTCTTGCAAACACTCGCTAAGCTGCCAAAATCAAAGCTTTTCGGTGGCTAATGAGATGTTGGAAAACTTGCCTAAGCCACTGAAAGTCCTTTCCCATAATTTTAATAAGAACGTGATGAGAAAGATTTCGGTGGATAATCATGGTCCTGCATTAAACTATTATCTGCCGAAAGCTAGGCTTTTCGGTGGCTAATGAGTTATTGAAAATCTTGCCTAAGCCACCAAAAGCTAAAAATTTCAAAATTATCAAATAACAGAACATCAGATACCCCAAATTTTTTAGTCATCCCAATATCTTTCATAATATGACTTGAAATATTCATCCTATCAAGAATAAATTGTATGAGTGAACTTATTGAAAATAAATTTATTTTGGGAGATAACATCTAGCTCCTACTCGGGGATGGGAACCTCCCTGTGAGGTCCCAAGAACCCCTGACCAAAATGCCTTTCTTGAAAAAGAATAATTAAAGATATCTTCTAGTGTTCCATTGGGCATGGAGTCATTTTTATTTTATCACTGATCCGCTGCAACCTTCTTGTAGCCCGCTTTGCTTACTCATGAAAACAACTGGAAATGACCCAGCTGCTCATATTAAGAGCTTATTTTCCTATCTATTCTTACTCCTAATTCTAATCAGTAGAGGATTCTTATCACGCAACATCATGCTTCCAATGAAGCCATGTCAGAAACTGATATGCTGAACTTATCCTTGATCTTGACCCAAAAAATAAATGAAACCATAGCCCGCAACAATGTAGTTTCAAAGGGTGATAGAACCAGCTATCATCTGAAAAAAATATTTTGATATCTATGATGCTCATAAGTTCCAAATAGTCAGCAACAAGGTCATAAAAGCCAACGGGAAATACCTTTTTATGCTGCTGATCTTTTCCTTCACTGATGGCAATGTTGAATGTCGACTGCTCAACCTTTGTTGGATCAAAATGCAAGCTCAACAGCTGATTTGAACCTTCTTGTTCTCTTATGATCAGATCTTGATCATCAATCATT
This sequence comes from Pseudotsuga menziesii, assembly GCA_001517045.1. NCBI lineage: Eukaryota > Viridiplantae > Streptophyta > Pinopsida > Pinales > Pinaceae > Pseudotsuga > Pseudotsuga menziesii. Next base: position 311,946 of record LPNX010737911.1, read on the forward strand.
AAAATTTCCTTTTGAGAATAGTGCTCACAATAGGATGATAAAACAGGGTTTTCATCATATGAATAAAGATCAGTTGAAAACATATAATTGCCTATACAATCATCAGTTATCATAGACTCATCTTGGTTTGCAAACTGATCATAAAATCCAGATTCATACCTGTCTTGGGAGTACTTTGCAAACACTGAAGAATCTGATTCTAAATCTGAAAAGAGCTCACATGCTTGCTACTGTTCCAAATCTGCTTCAGACTCATAATATTCTTGTTCAAAATATGAATCATACTAATATTTATCTGGCTCAGGTAGATGATGGTTTTGAAAATCAAGTTGCTTTGGGATTCTCCTTGAAGCACAAATGTTTTCCTCCACCTATAAAGCATCTTCAAACATAATGCTTAATGATGAAGATTTCCTTTCTAGCAGAAGAAGGGCAAGTTTTGAATGTGTCCCATCACATAATATATCATGGCAGCTGTCTTTGTGGGTCGGATCTCCAAAGGCATATCATGATAAGTGTTGTAGAATATTCAATTGAAGATAGGCAAAGTTTAGTCTTCCTCTCTCTTCAAAGCATAGAAATCGACAAGATACAAATCAAGAGATTTGTTCTCACCTCAATGCTTCAAAAATGCATCAGTGAATTCTATCCAAGAGCCAATGGAGTCATCTCTTAAACTCTTGAACCATATAGCAGCATCTCTAATCAACGATTTAGAGAAAAATCTCATGATTACATCCTCATGAACAATCTAAAAAACGGTCAATAAAATCTTCGAAAGATTCCAAGTGCCTTTCAACTGAAGCTTGATTATCTCCAGAAAACCAAGGGAGATATTCATAACAGTCAAGAGGATAAGGATGAAGATGAGAGGGCAGTTTTAATGGCTTAAACATATTCATCATGATTTTGATTTGAAAGGCTGTGGGCTGATCATGAGGGATAACAATCTGCTAACAAGGTTCAAAGGTTATGTCAACGAGTGTTGAGCTCTGCATAGGTTTTGAATCGGTTCTGGTTTCTTCAAGGTTACATGGCCGATCAGATTTAGAAGGAATTTGGATACAAAGGTCATTTTTATAAATGATCCGCGACAAAAAGACTGATTCACCTTCTACAATACAAGTAGGTTGCAAATATTCTTCTACAGATGGACTTATAAAAGATGGCTGATAATCTTCAGAATATATAAAACAGGATAATTCTTTTAACATGTAAAGGGAAAAGTATGAAGGAGCTGATAAAAAATAACAGCAGTTCATAAAGTAAACTGATGAACCGGTACCTGGATTTTGAATTCATCCTCTTCATCTTTTATCAACCGGGTCCTCCCTAGTGGATATTTATTAAATTTGGATGGATTAAGGAAATAGAAGTCTTTGTAAATCTTCCCTAGCAGCAGGGCTAGGTTTTCTTCGCCCTCTACCAACAAATCTGATCTAGATGTCCTTACTGCTTTGGAAGTTTGCCTTTATAGAGCTCTTCCTTTTCTGATGATCTTCTCTAGGTCTGCAACAGGTGTTGCTGGTGGCCTCTCTTAATTTGCTCTGGTATGAGCCCTTTGTAGAGCCACTGTTCTTCAATGGAGTTGCTAGGGATGAGATCTTCACAAGCAGCAGTGCTTGAAGATTCCTCAACCCTAAAATTTTCTGATTTACATATAAATTTCTGAGAACTAGATGCTTCAGCATAAGAAGATTGAAATGGAGGTCTATTTGATATAACAGCAGAAATGCCTCTGGAAATACCTAATGTAGCTCCCCTTTGTAGCTCTGGAGGTCTGCCTTAACGAAAACCTAGCTCTTCTTAGGATCTCTTCTGGATCTGAAACATGTGTTACTAGTGGCTCTTTAGGGTTTTCTCTGGTACTTGGTCTTCTTGAAGCTACCTTATTCCAATGGAGTCACCAGATAGATGATTACAACCAGAATAGTGTCCAAACTTTGTCTATCACCAAAGCAGGATCTATGTCGTCTCCTAGGGAAGCTGAGCTTCAGTCTCCTCTCCCTGGCAACAACGCCAATTTGTTATCACTCCAGGAAACTCCTCTAGGTTGCAGGTCGAGGATGCCCAGTAACTTAAATTTTTTTATGGTTTTCTAAGTGGATCAAGTCAAGTGGCCTACAGGACCTCACACTCTCAAGACATGCATGAAACTCAATCAGGGATAAGGATTCTAACTACCACTGTTTAGAGGCTTGATAATATCATGCAGAGATGGAGAACTTATCATGCTGGCAGATTCATACATAAAATAGATATATATAAATGGCTAATCATAACAAGGAAAGTACTTATAATTCAAATCATCAATATGCCAATAGGATGACAGCTATCAGACATCAATTAACCTAAATAAACCTGAATAACACATTCAAGCATAAGCACAGAATAGACAAGAAATGGAAGCTGAACATATGATAGCAAAAGAGCTGATATTAGGTCATGAGCAATATGAGAATATTGACAATAGTAGTGGTCTACAGGTCCCCGAAGTCGAACCTTTTCTATAACATAAGTCTTAGGCTTTATATCCTTTACAAAAATATTCAGATCCTGAAAAATTGGATATGTTTTACTAAAAATAGATAAAATTAATGTTTTTGCAAAATTAGGTCAGAAACCCTAATTTAACTACTAGTTTAACTAAATCTAACACTTGTTCACTCTTTGAACCTTTTGATGATTGCAGTGAGTACTGGAGGAGAGCTGTAACTGGTCTTCTGATGGATGAGCCATTGTTGGTTAAAATAGGTAGAGTTTTGTGACCCTGTCCTCTTTGATGTATCCCCAAAACTGGAACATACCTCCTTTGATGGTGCACTTCAACAAATCTCATATTTTACACTTCATCCTGCTCTTGCCCATGTGTTGGTGAAGTAAACTCTTCATTTTTCTGCTGTAACCTGCCCTGTTAGGTCAACTTTTGCCCTAAAAATTTGGCCAAATTGCTGAAAAACGAAGCTCATAAATGCATTTGGTTCTCCAAATTTGTGACACCTGTATAAAAACTAAAAGAGGTTTTTGTATATTGGTGTTTTTTGAGAAAAATAATCTCTCAGTTTCTTGAAATTCGTTTCCATTTTCCAGATATTTGTATTTCAAAAACACGTGTAAAATAGAGAAATTCCGAGATATGAAAATTAGGGCTCAGAGATGGATTCGATTCTCCCAATATGAAATACTTGTAGGAAAACTGAGAGAGGTTATTGTTTCCTAACATTCTAGGAAAAAATAACTCTGAGCGTTTTTCAAAATGATTCTCCAGTCACTCATAATCATTGTTTTAAAATGATTCCTTTTCATAGTAAACGCCAATTTCAGTGGAGCGCCCTGAAATTTCGGTCTTAGTTGCCGAAAGTCTGCTTTCAGTGGCTTAGAGACCATTTTGAAACCACGCTTAGCCATGGAAACCTGTGTTTTGATTTTTTTGAGCGGGTCCTCTTCCCTGTGCCTTTTAGGTGGTTAATCATGCTAAATTATGACACGCGTCATGTTGATGAATTTGATTTTGATGGGTAGACAACTGTTTTCACTTTTCATCCTTTTCGGTGGTTAAGAGTATTTAGGTTTTTGTTTACTAGCTGATGAAAGCTGAGCTTTCAGTGGCTAATGAACCGCCTTCATGTTCGCCCAAGCCACCGAAACTTGGTTTCCAAAAGAACATGCGTAACAAGCTTTCAGTGATTTATTGTCTTTCTGGATCTCATTGTTTAGCTGCTGAAAGGCAGGGATTTTGGTGTCTAATGAACTATTTGAAAGTTTTCCCAAGCCACTGAAATTTTCCCTTTCCAAAAATGTATCTCATTTTCTTTCGATGGTTAATGTCCTCCTGCAAACACTCACTAAGCTGCTGAAACCAAAGCTTTTCGGTGGCTAATGAGATATTGGAAAACTCACCTAAGCCATCGAAAGTCCTTTCCCATAATTTTAATAAGAATGTGATGAGAAAGCTTTCAGTGGATAATCATGGTCCTGCGTTAAGCTATTAGCTTCTGAAATCTAGGCTTTTTGGTGGCTAATGAGTTATTGAAAATCTTGCCTAAGCCACTGAAAGCTAAAAATTTCAAATTGATCAAATAACAGAACATCAGATACGCCAAATTTGTTAGTCATCCCAAAATATTTCATAATATGAATTGAAATCTTCATCCTATCAAGAATATATTGCATGAGTGAACTTATTGAAAATAAATTTATTTTGGGAGATAACAAAGTGAAACAAAAACTAAATATACATTGGAATTAATTCATTCTGATGTATGTGGTCATATTCCCTCCACATATTTAAGTGGATTTGAATATTATGTCACATTTATTGATGCTTATTCAATAAAGACATGGATATACTTCTTGAAGAACAAGAGTAAATTGTTTGAGAAATTCAAGGAATTCAAAGCCTCGATGGAGAACCATTTGGAAATAGGAATCAAGACACTGAGATCAGATAATGGTGGAGAATATACTTCAAAAGAATTTAAATCATTCTACAAGGAATCTAGAATCAATAGGGAACTAACCACTCCCTATAATCATCAAAATAATGGTATTGCAGAAAGAAATAATAGAACCATTATGGAAGCACTGAAAACTAGGATTCATGACCAAGACCTCCCCATGCACCTGTGGGATGAAGTAGAAAGAACAACTGTGTATGTGCAGAATAGATTATCTCACAATGATCTTGGATTCAAGACTCTTGAAGAAATGTATATAGGAAAGAGACATGAAGTGAGCCATCTCAAGATATTTGGTTGTCGAGTATATGTACATATTCTGAAAGAGAAGAGAACCAAGTTGGATCCTTCTGGGAAGAAGGGAATATTTGTTGGATACTGTGAAGTATCCAAATCTTTATTTATATAAATTTCAGTAATCCATCATATAGATATTAGTAGGAATGTAACATTTGATGAAGAGACAACTCTTAAGAAATACAGAAGGTGTCATCTTGAAGAAATACATGAAGAGCATGTACCTCCCAGAATGGTAGAAGTTGAACCCTCTCCTGAAATAGTAGAATCTAAATATCATGATATGCTAGAACCTCAGGAACCCCCTACTATGGATATATATTGAAATAGAAAACCTACTTGGGTAAGAGAAATCATACAAGAAGCAGAGAAATATGGAGCTCTAGAAGACCCCACAAGAAGAAGAAAAGATCAAAGACACACTCCAATTATGTAGTTTTGATGTGTGACCTTGTAGATCAAGAACCCTCTAGCTACGAGGAAGCTGCACAAAAGAAAGAGTGGGTGGAAGAAATTACGGACGAATACTAGTCAATAATGAAGAATTATGTTTGGGATATAGTACCCAAACCATAAAACAAGAATGTGGTATCTTTGAAATGGATCTACAAGATAAAACAGGTTGTTAATGGAAGTATTGAAAAGTATAAGGAAAGATTTATGGCTAGAGGATTCTATCAGAAAGAGAGGATTTATAATGAAGATACATTTTCTCCAATAGCAAGGTACACTTCCATCAGAACAATCATGGCACTTGCTTCCATGATGAAGTGGGATCTACACCAAATGGATGTAAAGATAACCTTCCTGAATGATATGATTGAAGAACATGTTTACATCGAACAAACACAAGGATTTGAAGTCGAAGACAGAGTGACTTGTGTATGTAAGTTGAAAAAGGCTCTGTATGGACTGAAGCAAGCTCCTAGATATTGGTATGGTAGAATAGATAGCTTCTTGACAATCTTAGGATTTACCAAAAATGAAAGTTGATCCTAACCTTTACATGAACATTATGGATGATGAACCTGTCATACTATTACTGTATGTAGATTATCTATTTCTGATTGGAAATGGGAAACATATCACAGAAAGCAAGAAGAAACTAGTTGAAGAATTCGAGATGGAAGACCTTGGATTGATGCATTAGTTCCTCGGTCTGAAAGTGTGGGAGATTCTAGAATGAATATTTCTAAACTAGGGAAAGTATGCAGTAGAAATATTGAAAATATTTGATATGTTGGATTGTAAATCCATGCCCACGGCCATGGACACCAACCTAAAGTTGTTATCTAATCAATCATCATAGTTAGTGGATATGACTCAGTACAAACATATTATTGGGTCATTTATGTATCTGACGAGTAAAAGGCCAGATATATGCTTTGCTGTGAACACCTTTAGTCAATATGTAGTTAAACCTAGACAAGTTCACCTCATAGATGCAAAGCATGCAATGAGGTACCTAAAAGGTACGATATACTTTGGACTTTACTATGTTATAGATCATGACTATGGATTGTATGGTTATACAGATTCATATTGGGCAGGAAGTGCCGCGGACCGAAAGAGCACCTTAGGTGGATATTATTGTCTGGGATCTGCCATGATCTCATGGTTTAGTAAGAAATAGTCCAATGTTTCTCTCATCACAGCTGAAGTAGAGTACATAGCATCTTGCTCCGCTAGTTGTGAAGCGATGTGGCTTCGAAAACTAATGTCAGGACCATTTGACTTGGAGTTGGATACCATAATGATTCTTTGTAACAACCAGATTTGTATAAAGATGGAAAAGAATATTGTGTTATATGATAAATCAAAGCACATAGAATTTTGATACTTTTATATAAGGGTTATGGTACAAAAGAGAGCTATAGAGCTCCAGTATGTGAGTACCGATAAGAAAGTTCCTAATATGCTGACCAAGCCTCTATCTTGAGTAAAGTTTGAATATTTCTATGACAATTTTGGTGTATTCAGAAAAGACTTCCCTCGCAAGGAGGAACAATGATGATACTACAAACTTTCCTTACAAGAAGGAATGATGAAGATATGGAATCTCTTCGAAAAGGAGGAACAACTTGAAGATATGGACTCTCCTTGGAAAGGAAAAATAGGTCGAAGATATGAACCCTCTTCAAAAAAAGGAGAAGAAGGTTGATGATATGGATCCTCCTTGGAAAGGGGGAGTGATGATAATATGGTCATTGATGACAAGATGATAGTGAATCTCTAGTATGAAAGAGGACAAGTACGCTTGAAGATGCTGACAAGGTCCAACATTCACTTGTGGATGGTCTTGCAGGAAATAACACTTTGTTCCTGAGAGTGGTCCTTACTAGCTAAGGATGGACCTACAGATGTTACTCTCTCATGGAGAGTACCCACATTCATTTATGGATACCGTAGAATAACACTCACTTAGGAGTGGTCCTAACTTTGAAGCTGAGGATTATCTACGATGAGTCCTTACGGACGATAGGGCCTACATTTAGGTGCGGTCGAGATCTACCTTGCAAAATTTACTCTTGCATGGAGAATGTACCTACATTTATATGTGAATTCCATATTATAACAGTTGCTTGTGAATGGTCGTATGTTTCACGCTGAGGATGTCCTACGATGAGTCCTTACGGACGTCGTAGTATAACACTCGCATGGAGTGGTCCTAGCTTTCACACTGAGGATGTCCTATGATGAGTCCCTACAGACGTCTTAGTATAACACTCGCATGGAGTGGTCCTAGATTTCACGCTGAGGATGTCCTACGATGAGTCCTTACGGACAACAAGGCCTACATCTAGGTGCGGTCAAGATAAGCAATTGCAAATGATACTCTTGCATGGAGAGTATGCCTACATGTATACGTAGATGTCATAGTATAACACTCGCTTGGAGTGGTCCTAGCTCTAACAGGCTAAGGATGTTCTATGATGAGTTCTTGCGGACAATATGGTATTGCATTAATTTGTGAACGAATCATCTAGTCGATACTATGGACTCTCCTCATTAAGGGGGATCATGATGATGAGGATTTCATCGTCCTTTTACCTATGTCCTAAAGTGATAGGGATTTATCATCCCAAAAAGATATCACCTGTACTGCAGGTCACATGACGGAGAAGGATAAAAAGGGTCAAAGTGTGGTTGCAAAGGATCAAAAGGGTTGAAGTGCAGCTACAAAGGATCACGAATATTGAAGTGCTGCTGCAAAGGATTGAGAAGATCGAAGTACTGCTGCAAAGGATCAAGAAGATTGAAGTGTTGCTGCTGCAAAGGATTGATAATATCGAATTACTATTGCAAAGGATCAAGAATATCGAAGTGTTGTTGCAAAGGATTGAGAAGATCAAAGTGCTTCTACAAAGGATCAAGAAGATCGAAGTACTGCTACAAAGGATCGGAGATTGAAGTGTTGCTGCAAAAGGATCAAGTGATCGTGTGCTGTAGAAGATGAAGAGTATCTATTCCAGTTACTGATGTTTGTTGAAAAATTCCTATGACATATAGATGTATTACCTTGATATTGCTGAAGATGTGTCTCTCTCGTTACTCCTATAGTTAATGATGATGTTGTCAATAGAATACCCTTCTCGTTAAGGGGGAGTGTTGAAATATTGTAACTTCAAAGTATATTTCTAAATGTATTTTACTGATGTACCTCAAGGGAGATGTTCTATTCCTTCGTTGGGATTTTATTATTGTAATTGGTCATGATAGATTCATGAGGTAAATCCTCCATTGTAATTCAGGTCAATAGTTCCCCAAATAATAATATATAATATTGTTTTGAGTCTTCCTAGGTGAAGTTGGCCTGGTCAATTAAGTGGGGCCAACTTGTTAGGGTAAAAGTCAAGTGACTTAAAGTGTATAAATAGAGGATCTATGTTCCTCATTAGTATACAGACTCACTCACTTATGTAGCGCATAGGAGAGAGAGAGACATACCAGCAAGGAGAAGAATACCTGTTTTGGGGTTTTATATTATACATATTATATAGAGGAAGTTTTGCTGGCTTTTCTTCCCCTTGAGGGTTTCCTAGGAGAAATACTATTTCTATATTGTGATCGTGTTTCTTTCAGTGATTCTGCATATGCAACTGTTGTGAATTTGGATTAAACACTAATGATACCTAACTAAGCATATGAAATATTAAAACATGGGAGCCCCTGTAATAGTAAATGTCAAACCGCGAGCAATTTAGAAAACAAAAGTTCAAGTTGAGAAATACATTTACATTAATCCCATTGAAAATTGAAGAATGCAATTAATCAATGAGTTTTGTCTTACACCCCAAAAATACGTCAAAAGGTAGTCCCAATGCAAGGTGGATTTAACGACTGGTTGATGTCTACAAAAGTTATAATCTATTAATAACTCATCACTAGGAGACAAACTATGTATTGCATGCACAACAACAAATCTAAACAATTTCCTTTTCAAGAAGAACTCCTAGCCATTAGAGTGTTCCTCAAATGAACAATTTGTAGAAAATAAAGAGCACCTAGAACTAATTATGAACCCTACAATGTTTCCATGAATGTGTGGGAGACCATCGATATATAACATGGTCTTCTTCTTAAAGTTTTCAGAAGCATAATAATTCATGCACATATTTTAAATGGAAATGACATGCCATTGTATTTAACAACATTCAAGTAATCAAACCGACAATAAATGGAACCACAAAATGGAATAAGTGCTACTAAATGTTTAGTAGAAATAACTACATGTGAAAGGATAAACTACCCAAGATTTGTAGCATGAATATTAGACTTGGAAATCATAAAACTATTACCACTAAAGGAGAATTTTGTTCCAACATCAGGGACAGGTAGAGAAGATGGAAAAAATACATACAAAGTGTGGTTGTAACAAGTTCGGTATTTACTTTCCAAATGTATGGGAAGAGAGAAGTCGTCGCTACCCTCCAAAAATTGGACTAACCCTTGTGTGTGCTTAGACATTTTTGCTCTCAACTCGTACAATTTTTTAGATCTCCTAGTAGAGATGTTTTGGGTGGTATTGATATCATACTTTGGATCAAGAGAACTTTTATTTGACTAAACATAATTAGAGGGGTTGGTCAATTTAGAACTAAATATAGTTGTTTTGGCTTCCAAATTTTCAAAAAATGAGCATAAGGAAGGGTTCCTACATGTCTTTTCTATATCATCCATTGTATTTTTTACTACAGTAGGAAGTATTAGATCGTCAATATTTAGTAGCTAGTCATCAATATGACGGGTGTGTGTGACATGTCGAGGGTTATCCTTTAACCCTTGACATTTTCAATAATCACATACTATTGTGGTTTCATAAAAGATATCTATCTCACAATGAATTATTGTCGATGACCTAGGATTATGGTTGGAAGGAAGCATGTTACAATTGGAGAGCTAAAGTGGATGTCCATTTTCATCTACCAACTGCTTGTGGTATCTTGCTCCTAATAAGAGCTTGCAATATTTTTCAACTGGTGGAATATTTTGTGCATCTGAACTCAATGTTGAATCGAGATACTGCAAAATTGAATACATTGTTATTCAAATTCACATGGATAAATAACATTAATTCAATTAGATAATCAAAATATAAATAAAATATGAACTTACTAGAGATGGAAAGAGTGAACTCAATGAACTTTGAACAATATGGAATGAGATGAAATTTGAAGAATCAACCATTTGATATTATAAGTTTTTCTCCCTGCATTTGAGCCACATCAACCATCAATGCGTGTCTACTTTCTTAAAATAAATTTTGAGAACCATATTGCAATCTAAATTCCAATATATTTTTGAAAGCATTTTTTAAGAATGAGGTGATTTTAAGTAGCATATGTATACTATAAAGTATTGCAATTGATGTCGTTGTATCCTAAAAGAGCATTCAATGAATATACCATTTTAAGTTTAAACATACATTCATAAGAATTTTTAACTACTATGGCACTTTTTAATAATACCCGGTGCATTATTAAACAATAATGCATCGATGCTTATAAAACACTTCTACACCATCTCTAAATATCTGCAGTAATATCCGTTGTATTTGATAACATATATTTAAATATGCATTTTTCAATATTATTATCATTATTGCACTTACTATATAAAAGCGCAGTGGTGCAATGATATCTCTCATACACACTAGTAAATGGAAAACACAATACAAAATTATCGATTTTAAATACCTATAAAGTTTTTCATTTTATGTCTACCCATTGTTATTTGCAAACTATATCCCATCGGTGTGCTAATATAATGCAAGCGCACTAATAGTCAAATATCACAACATGGAAATACCTTTTCTTTTACATGTTATACTCTGAATTTATACCCATACGGTGCACTTTAGATCATATAGCACACAAGTGCACTCCTATGGTATTGGTGCATCAATTTTCCGAAGAAAAAAAACTGTTATGAGAAAAATCATAGGAAGAAGAAAACACACAGGGCCTTTTTTTCCCACGCGGTGAAAAAGCAATAGGAAATTATTTTTCAAAAACTAATTTGATAAAGTGTTTAGAAAAAAAACATGATCACTATTTCATTGTGTTGTCGAAATTTCTTGGGGAGAATTTTGCAAGTGAAACTTACCGTAGAGGAGTTTGGAGCAACTGAATTATTCTAAAGGTCGAAATTTGCAAGATATGGTGAATCACACAAAACTCTACATAGTAGAAATTTCAAGTAGCTAAATTCTTATTATTGATCTCAATGAATGATTTATTTATGTTCATATTAATATTTAAAATAAATTCAGAAAAATAAAAGATTCATAGTTATATTCAATGTTGGAACTCTTGCTTTCTTGTTTCTTCCTTTTGTTTTATGTGGTTGCAAATTTTCACATTAGGATTTAGCTCCCTATATTATTTCACAATTAGGGTTTTTCTTTTTAGACATTTTAGATTTAATGGGTTTGTAGTTCTATATATAATGCATCGGGAATTTGATGTAATGGGACCACTTATTGCATCGGATCCCAAACCATGTCCCTATCATTTTTTCAAAAAAATGCTTTCATGGTTTTTGGTACGATCCATTTTGTATAGCTCACTAGTGCGTTTGTAGTAAAAGTGCATCATTTGACTATAATTCTTTTTTTTTAATTAGGGAATATCCAGTGTGCTATGTACAATATGTCACACCAATGTTTTAGAATAAATATATCGCACTGAAAAAGATGTGGCTTATTTTAAATTTTTTTTTTTAAATTTTTAAATTTTTAATTTTTATGTTATTAGTGCGTTAAATTATGATACATCAATGCGTACCTGATGTAAATGCACTGAGGTGTTTGTATTAATAAAATGCATTGATATGGAAGACTATTTTTTTAGCTAGAACTTATGTATTTTATTTTCATAATATATTTAATAACTTCTCTGTTTAATGGTGCAGGTTATTTATTGATAGAAAATGTGTGATAAAAGTTCATGGAACAATAATTCTAATTGGCACGATGGAAGCACATCCAAAAAAGAGAAGAATGAAAGTTCTTCATAATTTATGTATAAACTTAATATGTCGAATTATATGTAAGTTTAACTAACATGTATTGGTTAATGTGTGTCATGCAAAGCCAAAAAATGAGGAAACTCAATAAGATTCTTTGCAAGCTAAGTGCAAAAGAGCATAATACCTTGATGGAAAGTTGTTTGTGGATAAATCAGAGAAATCAAAAAGTAATCAATATGATGTTTTTTTAATTTTCAATAATAATGTACTTAAGAATATTTTCTAACATGTTTCAAACAATCTATTTCACATATGTTGAATGTTTTGCAGGGCCTGACATCAACAAAACAGAATGTCATCATAAGAAGAAGAAAAAAGTATGGCAGATGCAAATGATGATGAATTGGTCCTTATATCATCTGAAGTGGTGCTGAAAGTTAATAGAAAGGGGGNAGATATAGGAAGCTTTTCTATACCAATGGTCAATGAGACCTGTCAGACTTGCAATTGCAAAGAATAAATTGAAAAGTAATAGTCCTAAACATGTTTTTTCTAGAATTTTTATATACTATTACAAAGCATTCGTTTATTAATATTAATTTTACTATATTTACTTTTCATATAAATATAAAATAGTTTAATGTCATTTTATTTTTTCAGAAAGATTATGAAAATATCAAATGAAGAACAAGGTGATATCTGAAATATGCCACTAGGAATGTCCAAAAAAGTGTACACGGAGATGGTCAAAGAAATGGACATAATTGCATCGCGGGAGGATTCATCTCAATAACAACGTGCTTCAACTGGATGTGATCATTGAAATTTTCTATTATGTACATATAATTAATTAATCTAGCATTAAATATTATTTTTTGATTCTTTTGTTGTAGAAAATAAAACAAAATGGAACACATTCAACACATAAGACATGACGACAAGGAAAAAGGGGGTTGATAGAAAAGTTTGTGAGTAATTGTGATTTACTTATAATCACTTAAGATTTCATATTAATTGTAATCTTTATATTTTATTTTATTTTACATTGTCCAACCCTGGATGTCTTCAAACAAGTGCTAACATACAAAGAGGAGCCATAAGAAGAATTGATTGACATTGGGTTAAGTATGGATTGTGAGTATATGTTTGTGTATCAAAAATTAATGGTGGAATTTGTAAGTATCTATGCTGTTTTACTTCTCTCAATTTATAATTAATGGAAAAACAAAAATCTTTTATATTAAATCTATTATTTCTGATGGGGTATAAAACTTGCAGGAAACAAGTATGGAGTGGATACAACATAAGAGTTGTTGAGAGGCAGCATGAGATTTGGTTTGAAAGAATGTGTATCATTCATGACTCAATTTTTTCTATGGTACACTTTTCAATTTACATTCATGTATATTATCTATTTTAGTTTGCGTTATGCCTAGCAAAGTAGATACACTCATTACACTTTAATTTTATGCCTATAGATGGAAATTGAAGATGACAAACACAATCGAAGCATTCAACAAAGCATTAGGCCAAATAACCCAAGTCATGCAAGTAGCTCGAGCACTGACAACAACTCTAGTGAAGAATGATGATCAATATAATTGGATGTTAATGCAAGATGTTGTATATTTTGAAATAATTATCTGTGAAAATCAAACATTTTGCATAATTTACTAGACATAGTGTCCCAATTGAAAGACATCAGGTTACCAATATGTGTAACAATTGCATATTGACATTTTGATTTTGTGGACTTGTTGATGCCTGGAAAAATCCCAGGTACCAACAGTAGGGATTCTCCCTAGTAACCGATCCCAACTAGAACGTTCACTATTTGGTATGGGGATCCCATCCGGTTAGCAGCCCAACTACCGTAGATTTAAATTTTGCTTAAGTCTTTTACCAGTTGCGGCCCGGTCCACCGTTTATGTAATTTTCTTTATATGTATGAAATGCAAGTGCCTAAACTAAATGCAGGTGGCTGGTGAGCAAGAGTCTCACAAGTGATGTGTAGGTTTTCACCTCCCGTCTTATCACTCCTGCTCCTCAATCACTACTATAAAAGAAAAAAACAACAACTACGTTCTAGTATACTCTAAGCTAATCTATCCTATCCCCTTAGGGATTAAATTTAAAATAAAGAGAGTAATGTACCATAATTATCCATAATGAATTATGTAGCTGAATATTCCAATTCCATGTACATAGTTACAGCAGAAATATTAACAAAGATAGCTTTGAAATAAGAAAGTATTCATTACTCCATTTATACATAGAATTTTAAATGAAAAGAAAAGGCATTCATCATTATAGAAATAATTTACAAAAGTCAGAACGATCTCACAGTATACAGAAACTCAAGAGAAGCAGTTCAGATTTGAAATTACACATAATCCATGTAAAACCTCATGCAGTCCTCTCCCAAAAAAATTGTCTTTCTTTATTAGTAGTAAAAGTAGTTCTTCTTACAAAATAAACTCAACCTTCTTATGCCAACAAAAATTCCTTCTATTATACCTCCTACCTCTATTCATAATACATTTATAAATCACTCTTTGATTTCCCTAACTTTAGAACTTTCCTTACCTTAGGACTTCCAAAATTTGTCCTTTACTATCTTGCACTTGTAAAATAAAGTAATAATAAATTACATAAAGTGACACAATACAGAAAAGACAAAAAATATCAAGTAGGCCCAATTGGTCTGGAAATGTAATCATCCCATGCATTAGCTTCTTCTAAAATGGTTCAATAATCTATTGGCTCTAGCAATTTCATGGTTACTTCATGTACAACCAACAGACTCCACTTCTGTCATTTTGGTGGAGTCAACTTGTATAGATATTCCAAGAGATGATTGCTGGCGGAGTCTTGTGCAAGCCAAGTTTTAACTTCTTCTTCCTTTATGATCTCCATATTTTGGATGTATTGTTTGTCTTTAAGCAACCTATCTTGTAGGAAATTCATATGTTGATCTTTATTTGGGAAGTCTTTGATCTTTGCTGCTGAAGGAATTTGGAATTTATTATGAACCATACGCATTTTTTGGTAGAACTCTGTACATTTTTCCAGATTCTTCACAATTCCATTTCTCAATCTTAAAGAACATTTCCTCTGAAATTCCAAGAGATTTAATTCTATTATTATACCTCCTGTTGTCTTTTGAGGCAAGTGCTTGGGAAAAGTTGAATTGAATTTTACCCAAGTCAGTTGGCTTTGAACTTTCTTGCCAACTTCTAGTAGTCCTTCCCTGAAACTAAGTGATTTCTCTGCTATTTCATTCAACCTTGTCTTTGCCTATTTGACCTTATATATTTCTTCTGCGAGACTCATTTGAAATTGATGAATTTTCCTCCGGATTAGGCAGGCTTGAGCACAGAAAGGAGTGATATCAGGCCACCTTTCATTGGTTGTCTTAAGTTGAGTCTCTAGTGATTTATTCTATACCTCTAGCTCTTCAACCTGGGTTCTTAGATCCCTCATTTGTCTATTTGCTGCATATTTCTATGCTTCTAATTCCAAAATATTGTCTTCAAAATATTTTTTTCTTCCCTTCCATGATTGTAACTGAAACCTCTAGTGCATCCTTTTCCAATTCTAAAGCTTGATACACCTTTTGGATCCTTTCAAATTTTGAAAGAGTTGCCTCATAATTCCTTTTCATCATCAATCCTTCTCCTCTCTCCTTGACTAAAGTATCTTTCATTTTCAATATCTTTTCTTTATGATGTTCCACGTCTTCCATCAACTTGTCAACATTATCAATGTTCGCTTGAGCGGATTCTACACTAATCGATGCTACGAATTTGGGGTCTTGATTTGTTTTTTCAACAATGGTTTTCTTGGTCACTGTGATCATGTCAGGTTGTGTGCCGATTTTTAATATTTTTTCTAACCTCCTAAACATAGTTTTCCTGGACTTGTCAAAGAGTATAGTGTCCAAGCATTCCATTGTATGATGCTTGGATGGATTGAAAGGAACCAATCCAAGTTTTTCAAGATTAACGTGGCCTCCTATGATCGTGTCACTTGTTGAGGCATGAGGATAAAAAATATTATCTTGGGCAATGTCCTTGTCCAAATTCTCTCTATCCTTATCCTCTTGCTCCTTCTTTCTCAATTCCTCAGCTGCTTTCTCAGCTTCTCTTCGCACTCTTTCTTCTGATTCATTTTGTAATATTTCTTTCTCTTCTTTTTTCTTTTGAGCCTCCTCGGATTGTTTCTTTTGGACGTCTTCCTGCAGTCTCTGAGCATCTTCACCTCTTTTCTTTGTGGATTCTTCATGTTTCTTCTGTTGTTCTATTGTGCTGCCACTACCTTTGCCCCCAATGGTGCTGATATTATTCTTGAAACACTTACTTAGAGAAGTCATGTTGCAGGCATTCCTGTATGTCACCTCATATTTATAAAAATTATGAGAGTATTCAAAATGAACTCCTACAGACACACAATGGTTTGCAACCTTGTCAAATGAATCATTTCTTTGGAAACTCTTTTCCCCAAAGTGGATATTTTCTAGATATTTTACAAATTCTGATGCATTTTTTACCCTCATGAATTTATAACTTCCTATGTAGAAAGGAAGTGGTGGTAAAACTACATTCTTCATGTCGAATAGGAAATTTCCTACTCCATCTATAAACAACTGTTGAACTGCTTCCTTGTGGACTATATAGTCCGTGGCATACCTAGATCCTCCATACATCCTTAGGTAAGTACCTTCCTTAGAGAAATAATAATCCATTTATTCACATATGATTTCCATGGCACCTTGAGACATGCAGTTGCACTCTTTGAGGAAAATTAGCTCATGCAGAGGCATCATAAATTCTTTGCATATCAACTTGTAGAAGCTTGAGTACCTGTGCACCCAAATAATTTGATAGGAAACATAGATGGGGGTCTTGGTGTAATCCCAAGTACAACTGAGCTTCGAGAATGGGTGTAGGCATAAAATGCAATTGATCAAGTAAGAGCCCATGTAGAATTCCAACTTTATCTGAGTCAGGTCTCCCTATGTAGCAGCTATACATGATGACAAGCTGCTTGATACAATATCCACCCACTTAAAAATGGTGCATTCTGTTATCATTGGAAAATTACCCAAGGTTGTGAAAGGTTATTCCCAAGTAAAAGCAAAAACCTCTTTTAAAGAGAAAACTGGTTTTTTCCTCTTCCGAGAGGAATCTCTCACAAAATATTTAACAAGGCCAGATATGTATAAGCAAAATTGTTTGTAATTGGTAAGATTGGTTGAAACTGAACACATGAACATTGGGATATGGAGTCAAAATATTAATATAGATAAATAGAGCTTTTGCATGGAAATTTTAAACAGAGGCAAGGTAGCCACTCAGTCACAATCAAAATTTGATTGTCTGGTGAAAAAGGAAGAACATGAACAAACCATTAACACAGATCATTGTAAGAATTAATTCTGTATCAACTTTAGAAGAAAGGTTTGGTGGACATCTGAAAATAAAAGATAGAGCATAGTAAATATGAATTCTAAACTGTTATACTCTCATTTCAAACATGAAGGAAAACATAATGGAAAGATAAAACTGAAAAAAAAAACATTCACATAAGAAGGGAAAGTATAGACTGCAACATGAAATAACATATGAATCTCTAAAAAATGCCAAGTCTCAAAATTGTAATTAAAGAAATACTTAAATATACAAGTTTCCAAAATCTCACGGGTTCCAACCCTCACTTCGTCAAATGTATGGATACTTATACAATTGCTCTTCGGGCTAAACAATAAACCTAAATGTCTAACGGTTTCAACCATTTATTACATGTGTCAAAGCATTTAGCTATTACAAAATAGTTCTGAGATAACAAAACTTCTTAACTAATGATTTTTAAAATAATATTTTATCAACAAATTATATCCTTTCGCCGAAACTCCTTTTGCGTTGTCTTCCTTAATATATACCGTAGATTTTTTCTTCTTTGAAATATGAGTCGTTCATGTGCAATATCTCAATACCGAGACTCAACATTATCACCCTACACAACTTGATTCAGCGGAATCAATATAAACCATTGATATGCAATCTACCTTCATCAGAACCTTCCAATTGTGAAAAGCTCTAACATTTCGCTAATCGTTTCAATCCTGATCAATCGAGCAATTTCTGTTTGTAGAATGCACCTTATCCATTGATCAAATCCCGACCAATATTACAAACATTGATCAACGTGGGACCTACCACTTTCCGCGGATTTCAATTTGGAATTTCTCTGTGCTAGTTCAATCTGTGGAATTTTTTTCGACCATAGATCTATCTCCACTCACATCTTGTCCATCCGATATTTCCACCAGTTAAGCAATTCCGCAAATCAGAAAACTTCCTTCGTCCGAGCATGTCCAATCTATGAAATTCTCCAACTCTGTTGATCTTACCTTGTATCAATCTCATCCCTTCAAAGCTGCACCTTTTTAATGGATTCCGCAAATCTGGAAACTTAGTTTATTCCTTGCATCTTCAATCTGCGAAATTCCTTTCCACCACTGATCTACAACTTATTTAATCTGAGTCGTCGATATTTGACATCCTTTACCACCATTCCGCTAATGAGAACATTTCAATTTCTCCCCCATGTTTCAAACAGGGGAACGATCCACAACCGTATATCAAATCCCTCCCTTCATCCGACGACCCATAATGAAAGATCATGCTAACCCATTAATCTAAAGGGTGCTTCTACAAAATTTTCCAATACAATTTTTTTCAAACCCTTCAATTAAATAATCCACAATTTCAACTATAGTGCTAATAGCTGGCTCCACTAGGGATGCTATCCTCCTCGCAAGGTAGCAAAGAACCTTGTAGACCAGGTGCCGAATCCATTGGGAGGCTCCCAAAATTATCTGAAACCCCCAACATGCTTTGCCCCGTAACCATCACTGAAACCATTCTGCAAACAAACCCCTGTCAACCTACAACCTATAACATGTCATCTGTCACCTGTCCATACTATGAATACTGAAAGCAACTATAACTGCAAACATTAACCTATAATTAATCTGAACTTGAAATTAAAACTGTAAATAAACTGAAAAGTGCTGATATAAATGCTCTCCATGTCAATATTATTCACACTTACCTGCCCTACTTAAACGAGCACTAATGCCCAATCAAGTAAACTCTGACTTCCAATGAAGCCAATCAAGCAATTTTTCTAATAATTCTACTTCTTCCTCATGCTTGATTAAAATTAGAACATAGAAACATTATGGAAAAAGGTTATGATGAAAAAATTGTCCTTTGTTGCAAGCACATAACCAACTACCCCATTTGAAAATTTTATCCATGTATTCTGCTACTGGATCATAAAAATCATGACAAATTTCAAAATACTCAATCATTTGCTTACCATTAAAAGGATGTCCAAAAAGTAACTCCTCTTGCATACTGTCAAACTGATCTTCAAAATAACTTTGAAAGCAACTCTCATGACTGTTTTCAAATGAAATATCCACAATTTCATTCAAAATTTCTAAATTTAAAACTTCACCTTCCTTATATGCTTCAGCAGAAATATCATTCTTTTCTCCAATAGAATCAAGAAAACAAAATCCTTCTTCTTGACATGAAATTTCTGAATGTGAAAGATTTAAAGAAGCATTTATTTTAGAACCATTACCTCTTTCTTTGTAATCCAATTCCTCATTACAAACTACTGATTTTTTCACATGCTAAGATTGACTGCATGATTGTTCATCCTCCTCATCTTCCACTTCTAAAAAGTTCATTAAATTTTCCATATACTCAAAATTATGTTTTTGTTTAGAGGCTTTAAGTCTTTGTCTCAGTAGTTCAAATGAAGAATAACTCAAAGGTAAACAGTCACCTTCAACACACTCACTATACTTTATTTTTTCAGCCTTTTGGCTTTGAATTACAGCCAGATTTTCTTCACTAACAGCCCTTGAATTTACAAAATTTATAGCTTTTTTTTTTGGTACAACATCCAAGTATTCATCCTCATATTCATCATATATGGGCATACTGAAATATTTTTTAAAATCCCCACAAACAAAATTTGTCACAAGCTGATTCCAATCTTCAGAAAACAAATTAGTAAAACCATCTTCTTTTACATCACTAGGTTGATCATCTTTTTGCTCACAAAAAATAGAATTAGCATGCAAGACAAGTTCTTTTTGCTTATGTGGCTCAACCAATTCTAATTTATTTTCCATTTTATCACCATTGTCTTGGTCTACATTTTTTTTGGACAACCTAAGATTGTCTTCAACCTCCAAACAATCAATAAACATGTGTTGCAATGTGACTGACTTTCTCTCCAAAAGAAGTAATGACAGTTGAGGAGGAAAAGTAGTTGCATAATAAAATTTAGCAGCGTTTTCAAGAGTCTATATTTCTTTTGGCATGTTATAATAAACTATTGCAAACCTCCTGTTAAAACTAGACATGGTTTCACACTCTTGTTTCTTCATGGAATAAAAATCTGAAAGTATTTGGTCCAATGATCTCCTCTTACTCCAAAAATCAAAAATATTTCAGAAAACTCTTCCCATGTACTGATAGATTCAGGATGTAAGTGCTTAAACCATTCATTAACATCTCCTTGCAAGGATTGGGAAAAAGCCCTCATGCAAACATCATCATGTTCAATTTCAAAGAGGTCAAGGAAATGCTCAAAGGCTTGTAAATTTTTTTTCAGCTGTAAGGTTCTTGGATTCTCCATCAAAGTTAGGAAGGTATTTGTAGTGATTTGTAGGAAAATCATGAAGAAAATGAGGTAGTTGAAGTGGTCTATATCGGTTTGGAATATTGGAAGAAACATGGCTATGTGGGACCGATGTATTGGCAACGTTGGTTTCATGAGGCTCACAAGGATGATATTTAATATCATGTGGTTCAAATGAAGGATCTTGATCAAAATCAAATGTATAGGATGATGAAATACTTTCAGTTCGTAAAGAAGGATAAACATGAGTAAATTCATGTTTTTTTTTAAATGCAATGAACAATGTAAAACTATTTTGACAATCTTAGGAAAAGATAGGAAACATTTACAAGAAAGGATAAGACAACTTGGCTAAAATTGAAACTTGAGTACCTTATCTTTTCATCATGCATTTCCATGTTTTTACAATGAGCTCATTTCCCCAGTAGAGTATGTCCATTCTCTTTCAAAACTTGATCTTTGGATCATGTCACCAGTGGAGTCACTGAAATTGGATTTTTTTTAAAATGGAGTCACCGGGTTAAAAATGCACAACCTTGTTGATGTCTTACTGTTGTGCACCATCAACAATCAAATCTGAAACTATGTCGTTCATACCCAGGGAAGATTTGAACCTTCGCTCCCCGAAAACGATGACAATTTGTTATCACTGGAAAATTACCCAAGGTTGTGAAAGGCTATTTCCCAGGTAATAGAAAAAACCACTTTTAGAGAGAAAACTGGCTTTTTTCTCTTCTAAGAGGGATCTCTCACAAAATATTAACAAGGCCAGATATGTATAAGCAAAATTGTTTGTAAGTGGTAAGATTGGTTGAAACTGAACACATGACCATTGGGATATGGAGTCAAAATATGAATATAGATAAACAGAGCTTTTGCATGGAAATTTTAAATAGAGGCAAGGTAGCTACTTAGTCACAATCAAAATTGGATTGTCTGGAGAAAAAGGAAGAACATGAACAAACCATTAACACATAGCATTGTAAGAATGGATTATGTATCAACTTTAGAAAAAAGGTTTGGTGGAAATCTGAAAAGAACAACTAGAGAATAGTAAATATGAATTCTAAACTACTATACTCTCATTTCAAACATGAAGGAAAACATAATGGAAAGATAAAACTGGAAAAACATTCACATAAGAAGGGAAAGTAAAGACTACAACATGAAATAACACATGAATCTCTGAAAAACGCCAACTCTCAGCACTGTAATTAAATAAATACTTAAATATACAAGTTTCCAAAATCTCATGGGTTCCAACCCTCACTTCATCAAATGTATGAATACTTATACAATTGCTCCTCGAGTTGAACAATAAACCTAATTGTCTAATGGTTTGAACCATTTATTACATGTGTCAAAGAATTTATCTATTAAAAAATAGTTTTTAGATGAAAAAAACTTCTTAACTAATGATTTTTAAAATAACATTTTATCAACAAATTATATCCTTTCACTAAAACTCCTTTTACGTTATCTTCCTTAATCTAGATCGTAGATTTTTTCTTCTTTGAAATATGAGTCGTTCATGTGCAAGATCTCAATACCGAGACTCAACATTATCACCCTGCACAACTTGATTTGGGGGAATGAATATCAACCATTGATCTGCATTCTACCTTCATTAGAACTGTCCAACTGTGAAAATCTCTAACATTCCGCTAATAATTTCAAGCCTGATCAATCGAGAAAATTATGTTTGCGGAATGAACCTTATTCGTTGATCAAATCCTGATCACTATTACAACTATTGATCAACATGGCCCCTACCACTTTCTGTGGATTTCAATTTGGAATTTCTCTGCGCTAGTTCAATCTGCAGAATATTTTCTGAACATAGATCTATCTCCGCTCACATATCGTCCATCTGATATTTCCACTAGTTAAGAAATTCCGTGAATCAGAAAAATTCCTTCATCCAAGCATGTCCAATCTACAGAATGATCCTGTGCCGTTGATATTACCTTGTATCAATCTCATCCCTTCAAAGTTGCACCTTTTTAACGGATTCCGGTAATCTAAAAACTTAGTTTATTCTCTGCATCTCCGATCTACGAAATTCCTTTCCACCACTGATCTACAACCTCTTTAATCTGAGTTGTCGATATTTTCCACCCTTTACCACCACTCTGCTGATGAGAACATTTCAATTTCTTCCCCATGTTTCAAATAACGTAATGATCCACAACCGTAGATCAAATCCCTCTCTTCATCCAACGACCCATAATGAAATATCATTCTAACCCATTAAGCTAAAGGGCACTTCCACAAAATTTTCCAATATGATCTTTTTGAAACCCTTCAATTAAAAAATCCACAATTTCAAATATAGTGCTAACACCTTCCAAGGCCACATGGTATATTAATGAGATCCAACTTAACTTGTACCATTTCCCATTTTCCTTGTCAAATATCCTATTTAGCATTAGGGATATGACCCTATAATCAGGGCGTAAACTTACAATCTCGTACTCGCCAATGGATTTCTGGCGTAGTTTCTTTCTTGGTACCATCATCTGTTTAGCACATTCAAAAATGTATAAATTCACACTTTTCACCCAGTCATCCATCATCATAACCTGTGGGGTGGGTAGTTCGCAGGCCTTGGTTATATATGCTAGAGTGAAGGAAGAAAATGATTTCTCTTCTGTGTTGGAAATAATCATAGTGGATGGGTCTATTCGGAGTAGGATCCATCCGATTACTTCAGCACACGGGAAGAGATATGGGTGCGTGGATGCCTTCATGATGCCCAATTTTCTTATATTTTCATATAAAAACATGTCTTCCAGGTCCGCATCAAGGATTATTTGGTCTCTGATCATTTGAGAAATTTATCCCCACTTGAACTCTTGAGTGGCCCATGTGAAAGATTTGGTGTCTTCATAAATCATTTCCATCCTGGATATAATTTCCACATCTGAATCACCCTTGGTGACCTTATCCTTTTTCTTTCTGCTCTTCTTCGGCATGGTGTGAGGTGAGGACTAAAACTATAGCATGATCATAAGAAGAGATGTCTTAGCGATAATATGATTGAAAACAACATGTATTTATATCAACGGGAAATATATGAAATGAGAAGATAAGATATTGAATATATGAATCAATGTTTCTTCCAAAGAGTAAGACTGCAGTTAGTGTTTATTATGATAGAGGAGAACAAATACGTATTTACCAGTTCATCATTGGCCAAAAAATGATTTTGTGAGGTCTAGTCATTTTACACTTGCAGCAGGAGTATATGTTTGGAAGAACTTAAATGAAAATCATCAGCATAGGTGTTTGTATTATTCTGTTATTATATTTCCATTATTATACATTCATTTGTGCTACTAAAAAATTCAACATATTTGATCAGTTTCTCTCACTGATTTTTAAAGAATTAATATTAACTGTATTGTTTCAAAGTTTACCAATCTTATTTCATCCCTTATTATAAAGCATCAAGACAGATTCTCCCAAGAGGTGAAAGAAAAATGTGTCAATCGCTCCATGACTTGAAACCGAGGGAAGTTTGGGGAACCATGAAACCCTAGTTCACAATTACAACCCATGAAAACATCATACATGACAGTGTCATCTCTATAGAGGAAAACATCACACAAAGAAACCCTAGGTCGCAGGAAGCGATATTCGAAGTGAAAACTCACCAAGGGTTTCCCTACTGCTGCATACTCATCCAAAAAATTCAATCTAAACCATATGCGGATGGCAAAACAAATAGCTCGAAGCTATTTCATCCTAAAAACCCTAAGGTTATACATACTCCTATCTACGGCTTGAAGAACAAAACCAACTAGTGTGTAGAAGACAAGACCCATTATGACCGGGCTAACAGGATAGAAAAGTGCTTAGCGAGGTCAAGGGTTTCCTAGAACAAGACTCGAGAAGACTTTGGTGGTCGACCAGTCAAACAAGAGACCCTATGGGATGAGGTTGGATTTTAAAACAAGGCCACAGAAACCAAAAACCCAATCACAGTAACCCTAAACCTCCAATAAAATAGTCCTTTCAAGCTTCTAAAACAGCATAGGACAAAAATAAGTTTTAGGGCCTACCTAGAAACTGCTGGTGCAGGTACAACGCTTGGAGAGGTAATATGAAAGATCTAGGTGTCGAATGGCAATTTGATGCGTCCAATATGAGATTGCGGTAACAAACCATAAAAATGCCACCGCTTTTATATAAAAATAATGCCAAAACACAATTAATGCGGTGGTTAGGTGAGTTAAATGCTATGGGCTTGAAACATCATTTGGTGCTCAACCTTAAGCTCCATCGGAATCTTTCCTCGAGTTTTTCGATGTGTCAACGTCAAAATATGAGTTTTTCACGATAATGTCGACTAAAAAGGATAGGTTCCTCGGACACTGTCGATTGAAACTCATCAAAGTCTTCCGATAAAGACCCTGTCGACACAACTCGCAAAAGTGTTTTGACGAAAAAAAAACAGGCCACAAATTCTAAGTTTTGTCGAACACGTCGATTGCAGTTGGCGAGATCTTCCAATGAACTGAAGAAACTCCTCCATTAAAAAATGTCGGCAAGGAACGATAGTGTCATCTTGGAATCCTGAGTTTCATCGACACTGTCAGCAGAAACTCATCAAATGTTTTCAATAAAAACTTGTCAAACAAAACAAAATCGGCTAAAGAACGTCAGACGAAAAAGTTGAGTTCTTTCGATGTGTCGGCTCGACTTGTTGATTTCTTTTGACACGTCGAAAGAAAAATTTGAGTTTTCTAACTTAGTGAAAAAAAAATTCTGGCTTGTTCAAAGAAAAACTAAGTTATGGAATGAAAATTTCAAGGAGTAGAATCAATCTAAGGTAGGCTTAAAACCAAAATTCCAAGGAGGGGCCCTAAAAATGTAAAATCTTGGGGAGGAAATTGTAGAAGCAACAATTGGTGACTAGCTAGTGAATAAATATCTTTGAAAAATGTCTTTTTCAAAACAAAAACTGCTACATGGTACTTGATTATAGAAACTTATTCAAGGCCTCTTTCGATATCATTTAAGAATCTAGACTTTCTAGGGATGTAAAATTTCGTGCATCACACTGATTGTAGTCTTTTGGGGTAGGGTAACCAGGATTAGAAGTCTCGTTAACTCTCTTGGGGCCAAAATGTGAGATTCATTTTACCTTTGTATTTTGGTTTCCGTCGGACATGACACCACATGATTGTGGCAACGTTAGACATATGTATTCGTTTGTTCCTCATTCCTCGTGCTATTTGCATTCTTTTGATGCTTAAATAAATTTGTCTTTTGAGTCTTCCTTGATTGCTTCTTTTACTCTGAGAAATTGATTGAGGTTCTTCCATCCATAATGTCCTTTTGTGTGATTGATGACTTGTTTCAACTCACGGATGAAGAAGAACCTTTCTGAGCAATCCATTTACTTTACTGATATATTTCTTCAGTATATCTTCTTGATGTATATTTTCTATTTTGGAATTTTGACTCTTTAGCTTAATTATTTTGGCTTTCATTCTATAGCATGGGATTATTTTGAATGCCATACACCTGTCAGTTCAGCTTCCTTTTGTGGGTCTGTCGCGACAAGCTTCTTTAGGACAGATATTAGTGTGAAGGTGGATGGAGCCCTTAGATATTATTCTAGACATCACACACCTCAATTATTTTATAGGGTTTAAACAAGACTTCAGTTTATTCTTGAAATAACTTCCCTTTCTGCAGTTTATTAATTAAAGAATCTTATTTTTGATCGAAATCTTGCATACATATCCCAATAAGTAGTTCTTGGATTTCAAAGCATTTTGCAATTATTCAGACTCCTATGTCCCCAAAAATAAAAAATTGAGCTGGCTTATTTTGAAATAAAAGAAAAAGATAAAAAATAATAATAATAAAGAAAACAAAAAGAAAAGTGTTATTTATGTAAAAGAGGACTCCCGAAAAGAACTAGGTGAAATATGGTTTGAGGACAAGGCCATTAATAGGAAGGTTCTCTTTCTGCTTTTGTAAATCTTGCAATTTATAAGTTGAGGGGCCTAGCTTCTCAGCAATATGATAAGGTCCAACCCATAGATGTTGAAATTTGGTATTTTTTCCCTTCTCATCATGCAGGTGATCCCATTTTAGAACCAAGTCTCCTATTTTAAAATTCTCTTTCCCAGATTTTTCGTTTATGAAATTTCTTTTTGTTGTTTAAATATTTATTTAGAGTTAAGTCTGGACTCTTCAAGTTTCAGCAAAGTGTTAATACAAGCCTACAAAATTCCATTACTGGATCCTCGTGAGGATTGAGCTAACTGAGAGGATGGAAGAAGAATGTTCGGGGGCAGAATAACTTCTTTCCGATAAACCAAAGTATAAGGGGACACTCCTAAGGAGTTCTTTGGGGTGACCCTATCTTCCCATAATGCATTGGGAAGTGTTGCGTGCCAACTTCTTTGATTTTCAATAACAGTATTCTTTAGAATTTTGATGAGATTTTTGTTTGTCGATTCTGCTAACCCATTTCCCTGAGGATAATAGTTGTTGGAATAATGTAATTTGATTCCCTTGACACAAGCAAATTGAGTTATCTTAATGAATGAAAAATAAGACGCATTATCAAAAACAAGTGAAATTGGAACCCCAAACATGGTCATAATGTTTTCTTGTAAGAATTTGATGACCACGTCCTCCTTCACTTTGCGTAGCGGAACCGCTTCAACCCATCTCGTGAAATAATTTGTAGTTGTGATGATATATATATTTTGTAGTGAATAATTCAAATTTATCTCCCCAATAATATCTATACCCCATTTTTTGAAAGGTTCTGAAATAATGATAGGCTGTAATGGTCCAACTGCTTTGGACAATCTTCCACCACTTCTTTGACATACGTCGCATTTTATTGCTTAAGCATGAGCATATTTAAATAATGTTGGCCAATAATAACTAGATCAAAGGATCTTGTGAGATATAGTATCTCCAAATAAATGTCCTCTTGCAGGGTCATCTTGCAATTCCTTAACTACTTTGAAAGCATCTTCTTTCTTTAGGCATCTCATGAACACTTCATCGTAGGTTTTTCTGAAAAGAACTCCATTGATTATCTGGTAAGAGGTTGACTTCAGACAAAGCACCCTTCACTGCTTAGAGTTCCAATGCTCTGGTAAATATCCCTGTTGGAGGTAATGTACTGGATCCCTGTACCAATATTCAGGAGCAGCAAAGAGGGACATACATCAACATGTTTAACTCTGCTTCATTCTCCCAATCACAATATTCATTAGTATGACCTTTCATAATTAACTTACATAATCCTTGACCTTTGATTATAGTGGCTGGTTTGAATTCTAAATCATACACCTGTAATGTTGTCACCCAATTCCCTCTTCACTCACCCAATTCTTTCTGTACGAAGAGGGACCTGGCGACCAGATGAGGAATGATTACTTTGATTATGTTTTTCAAAATGTAAGGTGTTAATTGTTTCACTGCTTTGAATAATATGTATGCATGTTTTTCGACATAAGGGTAATTCAATTCATTTCCTTGTAATCAGGTGCTCATAAATGATATTAGGTATTCATCTCCCAATTCTCCCTTCTGTGTGAGCACCGCTGCAAGTGACTTGTCTGAAGCAAAGTATACAGAATAAAATATTTTTCAAAATCAAGAATTATTAGATTAGGTGCATGAAATATTGTTGTTTTGATGTCATTAAACACGACTTTCTCAACATCCGTCCATTTGAATTGCACACTTTGCTTCACAATTTGTTGCAAAGGTTTTACAATTTTTGCAAAGTTCGGCACAAACCTTCGAACAAATTTTATTGTACCCATAAATTATTGCATAGATTTCTTATTATGGGGTAAAAGAATATGAGATATGACTTCAATTATTTTTGGGTCTATAGAAATTCCCTTCTATGAAATAATACGACTCAACAAATTTCCTTCTAGAAATGCGAAAATGTTTTTCTTCGAATTCAAAGATATGCCATATTTCCTACAGTGATCGAAAATTTGTTTTAGATGAAAATAATGATATTACCTTTTCTTAGAGAAAATGGTCACATCATCTAGATATACCACCACACAATGGTCGATCAATCCCTGGAAATCAATATCCACAGCCCTGTTGGCGAAAACCCACAAACAAAGCCTCGTCAACAAGGGTTCTCACTCTGTTGACGCCCAACCAGCATGATCTCCCTGAGCACCATCCTAGACAAGTTTTACCTTCCACAGCAACATCCACAGAGTGGATGAAGTCTCACCCGAGATGTTCAAGGGAGAGATGTCAGAACCAAGTTTCCAGCAATAAGAAGGGAAGATATGGCATCCGATGGGTAAAGCAACATAAATATTAGCTTACAGAACTAAGACAGTGATCATAATTTATCTTCATCACTATAGATATAACAAATCTCATCATTCATTTGTCGCAGCAGTGTCAGCATAGCAGTATAAAACAACTTAAACCATCATTTATTAGAAATGTGATAGAATTGGAAGAGATCGCAGCGAAATTAGTAAATCATAACAGAAATGCGATAGACTTGGAATAGATCTCGGCATCATAAATCATAATAGGTTCAATACACCTCTCATTGATATTGAAGTAGAGAAAATAGGAAGACAAAAGACAATATTTATGCAACAACCATCATGTCATATTCATTCAGCGCGACGGATCCAAAACATATAATTCTTCTCCACAACAGGAGACCAATTACATCCCAAAATTCAGATAGATCACAAGTAAAACATATGACTCATTAGAACACTAGACAGATCGAGCTAGATCTCAAATTTCATATGATTGATGTCTCTCTCTTCTCTATCTCATCATGATAATGTCTATTACAATTGCAAAACTAGATCTATATATAGGCTTGCGCCTTTACATTGAAGCTCCACTTCTAACTATCTTCTAACCACTAATGACCTATGGAGACAAAACTTGGTCAAATAATATATTAAATATTAAAAAATGGTTATCTTTTCACCCATCGCGCTGATATGGCCTTGCGCGGTGTTGCGTTAGCTTGTGCAGCTGTCGTGACGCTGCACAAATCACTTACCAAAACCCCTGCCAATAGGCCCCCAACACATCAGGTTAACAGGGTATATGCCGATGTCCGGGCCTTGAAATATTCAAACTGTTGTGAGATCTCCCAAACTTGGAGTTAGACTTTGTCGGTAGTGCTTTGAAAATTAATCACATCTTGTTGCACAGGGTGGGCTGTCCCAACTTTTATGTCGACCATCTACCGACTCTCTTGTACCATCTACAGCATGGTGAATGCTTTAACAACCAACTTCCCACATATTTCTTGAAACTTATCTAATTGTGCGAGGAAATTTTGTTGGCGTTCCTGGGCGTGGGAAGCTCTCTATTGTAGGTCCTTTAATTCCTTGGATCGCATGATCTACACCATCAATGGCATTAGCCGCAGTGATTTATTCAGCGTCGTCAACTAGCCTTCATCTTCTTGTGCTTGCGAGGTCAGCTGGTCGAGCTGCTCATCTTGGAAAAATATTTTCCAAAACTACGTCGTCGCCTCCATGATTATCTTGGCCTCTTGCTCCATGGTTTCAAATTGGGCTGCTATCTCTTCAATGGAGGTATTTCGTTCAGCAACCTGCTCTTGCAGTGTCTATGGATGGACTAGGGCACTGAGCACCAGGTTGGTGTTCTGGAGTTGGGATATAACTTCCTCGAGCCGCTTGGCCTTAGCGACTGTAGTAAGCTCGATCGTGTTCTCAAAAATATGCCTCATCGATGGCTTGCTCGACCTCGCCAACACTAGAGCATAGTTGCACCTTCTCAATGATGAGGTGGTCTTGTGCCTTCTTCAGCTCAGTAATTTCCTTGGAAGCCTTGAGCTGCAGCTCGGCCTACGCCACCTTCAATGCATAGATTTCTCATACTTTCTCTTCTGCCAGTTGCACCTTGACCTAATGTAGCTCCTCTAATTCTTTTTGTAGCTTCTTGGTTGCGCTCTGCGACTGTACGTATCCATTAGTCATCTCTTTCTGTCTCTCCGCCAACTGCTGGGCGGCAACATGCTGTAGCTCCACGAGAACTTAAGCTGGTAACTTGTTCATATCCAAGGCAATTATTTGGATCAACTGTAGTAACTGGTTCACCTCTTCATTCCCCAAATCGATCGCAGTCAGGGGAACTTGAACATTCCTAGCCCGGGACTCGGTGCTGATCGACGAGACTTTCTACATCACATGTCTCATGGATGTCTTCCTAGAAACAATATCAAAAATGGAATTCAACCTGTCTCTTACCACACCAAACTCTTCGTGGTTGGATTCTTAGATTGCCTATGTCGCAATCCTCTGAGGAGTCAGTGTCCGCTTTAATGAGCCACTGCAATTGGTCCTCCATCCCTGACCGGATACCGCTTCCCGCATCATATTATTGGCACCATTTGGTGTGAGTATCCTCTCGCATGCATTGTGCTTCGGCCTCAAGGTCCATCGATGACTCATTGTCACAGTCAAGAACACTTTGCTCCTTCTGGATAGGCTTGTCCAGGGCATCAAGTGGAGGCACCTTTGAGAGGTCCTCCTGGCTCACGGGGTTGTGCCAGTCAGTCGGCCACTCTTGAACAATAGCATACAATTCCTCATCCATGAATTTGTAAGCCAGAGGTAGCCACTACTTGTCGGGGTCCCCCCGTGCCTAAATGTAAATGGAATGTGGCCCGATAGTGAACTGAATGAGCTGCTGATACTTGGCCGTGGAATAATTAGATAATCGGGGAACTACGATATCTATGGCTTACAGTGCTTCCAAATAGACCCAAAATTGAATTGCACAATCCACCTGTCGACTGGGATCCTCAACCCACCACAAATTATGATATTGTGCATCGCGCCACACCTTCACTGCATCTACTGTCATTGGTTGGTAATCTGCGGGTTCCATCTAGGCGACAAGTGTGATAAGAATTAATAGCCAACTATATGAAAATGACCGCCCAGCCTGAGCAGGGAGAGCATCGTCGAGCAACTGGTTAAGCAAGAACAAGGACCAGTTCATTTTCTCACCTTTGGCACATTTCTGGGCGCATGCGACCATGCCCGAGTTGCACTGGACCGGTCGATTCCCACGAACAACCTTGCTCGCCAAAATTCGCACCTCAATACGCACTACTTGTGATTTAATGCTCAATATGATAAGTGCAGCCATCCGGCTGCAAGCCGAAGCGCTCCTTCAGCTGCTTGGCAAGCTTCTTGTTGGTATCCCTCTCACAGATGTACTACACCAGATATTCCCTAGCCTTCGGCAAGCCCGTAATGCTCGCAATTAAGTCTACTGTGACAGGAATGAGCTCATTCAACCAGAGTGTTCCGCCATGAAAATAGGACAAGAGTTGTTTAACACATGCATGGGCTTCATTCAGTTGCCCAAAATGAGGCTTATTGATGAGGTCCAACAATCCATAGTTGTCCAACCTGCTCTCCCATGGCTGAGGAATCCGTTGAATTAGGGCACCATGCATCGTTGGAACTGATTCATAGGGCTCACCTCGGACATCTTTAAGCAACAAAAAATCATGGTCCTCAAACTTCAACTTGATCAAGGCAGTGATGATATCAACCAAGCAAGTCATCCCTTCTGGCAACGGTGACAATTTTGGTGTATACCTCTGATTCTTCGTAGGCTGCCTCAGCTTTTCTACCAGATGCATAGGAGCGAAATATCCCAATATATCATGAACAGAGACACCCCTGGGTTTTGTAAACTATATAGCTCCCAAGCTCAAGGGCCCGGTCTGTTCAATCCCTTCTCCTTGCACTCTGGCCAAAGTGCGGGTGTGCCTCTTCTGTGGCGGCGTGGAACTGGGCTTCTAAGCCTGTCGTTTTCTCTTGGGGATAGACAATGAGGCGACCGGAATGGTCATGAATTCTTCTTCGATGGTCATGGGCTGAATGTGGGACTCTTGTTCATTGTAAATCTCAATTGCATCAAGGTCACTCAACATACCTCATGCCCCAAACCTTATAATGCACCTGATGACTCTATCCTTCTACTCTGCAACTCACCAAAATCTCACAATACAACTGCAGAACTCACACTCTGCTCGCTCAACTGAACAATGTCTTCCTCCTGTGTCCCGCGTGCCTTTTATAGGCACCTCCCAATTCGAACTCATCATTGCCAAATCTACCATCTCCATCATGATGAAATCTGGCAGTAATGACACCAAATCTATCAGCAATCTTACCCTTCCAATGGTCGGATCGGCCATTAATGCGCGTCGCTTCAGTAAGCACCGCCAACTAACTATTTTAACTACCTTCATTTATTACTAATTTGAACAACCCACATCCCTATTGTTGTCGCAGGGGATCTCCTTTCCGTCGCTACTAACTCCTATCCTTGCGCAGCCTCGTCCCCTAGGCTCGCCTTACTGCTAGCTATATATATATATATATATTTCACAATGCCTCAAGCAGTGTGCAACTCTGCCCCTGTCCTATAGGGCTTTAAGCAACTCCCATTGATGAGTGTCGAAAATACCACACCATCTAATTGTTGTAACTTAACTGCACCTCCAGAACTAATGGAATGAACAAGGTACGGATGTAACCAGTGCATCTGTAACATACCTAGATGTTTCATGAACTTGCTGTCGTATAACAGTGCCAAATCTCCTTTTGCAAACTATTTTTTCTTAATGTGGCGATCATGCCACGCCTTTTGTCGATCCTTCGCAACCCGTTGGTGGAAGCCTACAATAAAGTGGTCTTCTTCAAGCTGGATCAACTAGGAAATGCGCTCTTCTAATGCTTCTGCATCATCCATTCCAGTTTCCGCAGCAATGCACAAACTAGGAACAATGTATTCCAAGGGCATGACCACCTCTTTCCCATATACCAGCTTAAATGGTGTCTGTCCTGTCAGCCATTTGCAAGTGGTGCAATAGGCCCATAGCATTGCTGGAATTTTCAAGTCCCAGTCATCATGATTAGCATTACATACCTTTGTCTGCGTTGTTTCCAAAATTTTGTTGAACGCTTCAGCAGTCCCATTCTCCTGCGGATGGTATGGTGTGCTTCTCTTATGTTGCACCTGCAACTCCTCAGTTAGTGCTCTCATAGTACGATTGATAAAGTGACTACCCTGGTCACTCATCAATATCTGAGGACACCCAAACCATGTCACAATGTTTTCAAAGATGAACCTCACTGCTATCGCAACGGTACAATCCACAACTGGTGTGGCCTCTGCCCACCTGGTCAGATAGTCGGTTCCAGTAATGACGTATCGTGCCCCAGTCCTCTTTTCTGGTGGATTAATAGGACCCACAAAATCCATGGCCCATTTATCAAAAGGTTGCAGATTCACCTGCAGCACCAGTGGAATCTCATCCCACCGCGATGGTTTACCGACACGCTGGCAGACATCACAACTTCTCGCATATTCTGCGACATCATTATGAAACATAGGCCACCATAGCCTAGCATGCAACACCTTTTTCGTAGTAGCCCTTCCTCCATAGTGACCTCCAGCAATTCCTGCATGTGCCTCTTCTATAATGGGTCCCTGATCATGCGGTAAGATACACCGTCACAAGAATTCATCTGGTCCAAGCTTATATAACTGCCCAGTGATCGGCTGGAAATATGAAGCTTTTACTACCAACTACTTCTTGTGACTAGTCGACATGTCCTCCGGGGCGACACCAGTGGCCAAAAACTGAATGATTGGGGCATAGTGATCATCTGCGATGTCAACACGAAACAGTTGTGCATCTGGCAATTCGTCATCAATATTGGTCGATTCTTCGTCGGTCTCAATGCAGGACAGGTGAATAGGGCTAGCATTCAACCATCTCAGTTTCACAACTATTTCAAATTCAAATTCCTAGAACATAAGCAACCACCGACAGATTCCCCCCCCAACACAAGATTATTGACCAAGTATTGCAAAGAAAAATGATCGGTGAACATATTGAAATGTCCACCCAACAAATAGTGCCTGAACTTTTGCAAGGCATAAACCATCTCCAAGCCTTCTCTTTCAGTCGTTGTGTAATTTCTTTCAGCAAATTAAAACTTTATATTGGCATATGCAATTGGGTGATCTAGGTCACCCTCACCTGGTTGCGCAAGCACAACCCCCAGTGCAACAGAAGAGGCATCGACGTGCACATGGAACTCTTTATTCCAATCAGGAAAAACTAGTATGGGCGCGGAGGCCATCTTGGCCTTCAATGTGTCGAAGCTGCCTTGACATTCCTTAGTCCATTCATATGAAGCATCCTTTTTTAAAAGCTTCTCCATAGGGGCAGTAATCGCAGTGTATCCTTTGATAAACTTGCGATAATAGCTCGTATGCCCCAGAGTTTCCCAAAGATTCTTCTAAGAGTTTGCGATAATAGCTCATGGAAAACTAAGAATTAGTGCGATCTTTGCTGGATCAACCAACAAACCATCCTTACACACTATGTGTCCGAGTAGAATTCCAAACAACGAATAGAAAATGCACTTCTTAGAATTTAATGCAATCTGATGCTGTTGACACCTTTCAAGCATCAATCGTAACTTGTCAAGATGGTCTCTAATTAGCCCATAGACGGTCCAATCGTCCATATATACTTGCAGGAACTTTTGAATAAATTCTTTAAACACAGCGACAACTACCTGAGAAAATACTTTTGGTGCATTCTTCAGCACAAAAGGCATGATTGTATATTGAAAATATCCCCATTCAGTGACAAACATGGTATTATGATGATCCTCCTTTGCAATCTAGATCTGGTGGTACCCCGAAAAGCCCTCTGTGAAGGATACATTTCCTCGCCGCCTACTCCTTCAAGGACCTCGTTTGTAAAAGGAGTTGGGAATGGATCATGTACGCATGCATCATTCAACTTTCTTAGGTCAACGCAAATGCATATTTCACTGGTCTTTTTATCTTGGACCACCATAGGGCTTATCCACTCTGATTCTTCTACAGGCTCAATGATCCCATCATCCAGCATACAGTCTCTCTTAGCATTCACACGGTCCTTGTATCATGGGTTCATTCGATACGGCCTCTGTCATATTGGTTTTGCATATGGTTTCAACAGGATTTTCATCTCCCCCAGGTCCCCTAATATCCCATTCATTTCTGAAAACCGCGTTAGAAAAAGATCCTGGAATTCATGTAGCAGGTCCGTGATTTTGGCCATTGTCTCCTCATCCCAGTAGTCCCCGACATTGGAAACTTTTGGGTTCTCTTCTGACCCGACGTTGACTTTCCTGATCTTCAGTGGTTGACTCATCGAATCCATCGGTATGTTGGGTGCTGCGATGTAGCGACTTCCTTCGAACTCCGGAATATTAACATTCCGCAACTCTTCATCATCTTTAGGTTCCCAATATAGGTTGTAGCATGTCATCATGGATTGTATTGAGCAGTGTGCATGTGGATCAACTGGGTATGCGATAGGGACAACTTTCAACACTACATCGCGGATGATTTGCAATGCATTATGAACTTCTGGGTTGGAATCACAGAAACTAAACGTCTACGTAAAGTAGACCAACAAATCCTCCAAATTGGTTATATTTCTGCGCAATTATGCCGCTCATACCAGGATCTCAGCATCTCATATAGAGTGTGAAAAAAAGCATGGAACCACTCATCTTTGATGCCCATAAGACCTAACATTCTATCAAATGACTGGTGGGGTCATTCCTCCCATCGTATCTCCCAGCATGATAGACTTTCGAATCTCCAAAGTGCACCATCATCAATCTCCGACACTGTTCCCAGTCATGGATCATCTGCTTGTCTGTCGCCCACCATCGGGCCAGGGTAGCCTTCAGTGCTACATCCAGGGCCAATACCCTTTGGGGCTCAAACACTTTCTCTTCAAATTCTCAAAGGAATTCTGATAACGCTGGCAGCCCTTCATAAATTGGCAACTCAACAATCTTAGTCATGACATGACGAAGAGACTGTGTAATCAACCCGCATTTCCTGAATGACACTTCATGCAACCTATTCTGCCAATTTTCCAGAGCATCATTGGAATCAAAGGATGTAGAACTAGCACTGCACTATCCAAGTTTTCCATCAATGGTAGGATTGATATAGTCTTCATAGATATTATGAGCACGATCCCAACTGCTACCGAATTCATCCTTCACTAGTACAATATACCGGCATCCTTCCTGAGGGTCCATGGGAGCAATGACCTAACATCCTGGTTCTCAAACGTCATGACCCATTTCTTGAAATTGATGACCTCCATGCTATCATTATCCCACCCAATCCTTAGCAGTGAGGGATAAGAGCCTCCATCTTCAACCACTTCTATCACATCGAAATCAGCATGCATTTTCATACCTTCAATATCGACAACTAGGTTTGAGACACAACCAATGGGCTGAACTTTTTCCTATTTTTCTAGTTGCAACTACACCGGAGGCCATCCCAAGTTTGGCTTCCCTGTCAGCTTCTAGGTTTGCTTGGTCATAATGTTTACATCGGATCCAAGATCTAGGATAACCAAGTCAACCTCATAATCTCTTATCTGGATGTTCATCCGCATCTCCTTGCTTGTCTTCCTCTTTTGCAAG
This sequence comes from Pseudotsuga menziesii, assembly GCA_001517045.1. Classification (NCBI taxonomy): domain Eukaryota; kingdom Viridiplantae; phylum Streptophyta; class Pinopsida; order Pinales; family Pinaceae; genus Pseudotsuga; species Pseudotsuga menziesii. Next base: position 349,465 of record LPNX010737911.1, read on the forward strand.
GAGTTCACTGCGGAATCCTTCAATGTCTTATCCTGGTGGTAGAATAATGTCTCAAGCTCGACAAGGGCTTCAGGGTCCCTTGCCAGTGACAGACAACTCTCAAAGAATTGCTGCAAGGTACCATGCTGCCACGATGGTCTTGCCTCTACAGATGGATCAAAAGCAGATGGCATGTCAATAATCGGTAACTTACCCAGATTTCTCCCAATTGCATGCTTGGCCTCGAAGAAGGTGTCCTTCTCCGTTGCAATATCAAATTCTACCTTTTTCTTTCCAGTGAGCCGAACTTGCTGTCGTGGTCTGTCTTCTCCAGTTGTCGCACCGATGCGAGTGACAACCCCAACATCGACATCCTTCATTCACGGTTTGGCTTGAATTGTGTTACCACCTAAGTTGTACTTAATGGTTTTTTATCAGGTGAGCCTGGTGAACCGGACAAGGATAACTTGTTCATACTTATCAAAACCTTTGGAAGTGCTTCTGGGAAGTGCTTGTTGTACTATAACACATGTTCATACCCCATGGGGGAATTGTAATAAATGTTCTAGCATGATAGTGTCTGTAAAAGACTCGGTCTCTTAGACTTTATTTGTCAATCCGATCAGCCCAGGGTGTTTTTTTCCCTTGATTATTATTGGTTGTTGAATAAACGATTGATAATTTTTGAGTTTTTCACTCCATACCTCCAAAGTTGGGGTGGTCGGCTTGGAATTTAGGCCTATTGAGGTTATTAGAGTCTATGTGTCAATGTATAAGCATGCTAGACATCATGGTCGAGTCATATGAACATGTCTAAGTCACCCTAGGTTTTTTCAATTTTTCAATTTTTTAGTTTTTTCAGTGTTTTTTTTAAATTTAATTTTTCCAAAACTTAGGCTATTTTTTAATAGTTTAATTGGAAAAAATGATTTTGTAATAAAAGTGGGCCAAATAATCAGTTTCAGTCATGTAGGTGCTCATTTTCAAGCTAAGAGCACCATGTAAACCCATGGACCCACTTTTTCCTAGTTTTGAGTGATTTTCCATCACTTAGGTCAGAAATCCCCAAAAATCAATTATTGATGATTTTAATTAATAAATTAATGAATAATGGAGCAAATCCAAAATCATAGATCAGTGGATTCTCAGCCGATTTGATTGAAATCAGTCAGATCTGAAGCAGATTCACTAGATCTAACAAATCCTTGACTGAAAGAGGTGATCAAATCAGATCTAGAGTTGATCTTCATCATCCTTTATGGGGAATTTCTCCCTCCCTCTCCCCTCCACACGTTTTTGGCTCATCTAGATGAGTTTTGGTGGATGCTTCAGTCAATAGGTTGAGGTGTCAGTCAGATCAGCCCCCTGATTGACAGTTGCACTCAGTGAGACTCAGATCTAGCTCATCTAGACACAAATCAGGCATTGATGAACTCTCCTTCAGCTGATTTGATGTGTCTCCTTGGGATTTGTGCCCCCCTGGGATGGATATCCTAATTTTTGTATATATCCAAGCACAGCAGCCTCTTCCAAGCTAGTTAGAGCTGGATTGAAGGGCTTGCTATTGTAATTGTGTATTTATCATTGTTTGTGAATAAAGAAGCTTTGGAGGCTATACCCTGTAGTGCATGTGTTTGTGTGGATTCTCAGTGTTATGTTGATAATGTGGTAACTGCAATTTCTTTCCAAATTCTGTGCTGCTTTCGAGTTCTGGCTTCAAGGATTCGGTTGAATCAAGTAAGGGTGTAAACTAGGCAAGTTATATTGCTTGATCTTGTTTATCCATATAATGTATGCTCAAGAATTTCAGTTATATGCTTAAATAAGATTATTTTTACACGATCTTTCATTTTTGTTGCTTTATACATCTATTTCCAGATCTCACGAGGTGTTGTGCAGGCTTGTGTTATCTAGTTGCAGGTTCCTGATTGGATGAAGGTGTGGATCAATATTGACACCATTCCTTATCCAATAAGCTCAAGACTCTGTCCCTCAACGCTCCACAAAAGGGCCTCCTTTCAGCTTGCTCCATTCAAGCAACGAGCCGACCTTCTCTCCTCTTCTTCTCATTTCTTAAAAAAAAATCAATCTTCCGGTTACCTGTCTCTTCCTCTTATGATCAGATCTAGTTCTAAGAATTGAATATATATTTTTAGATCTATTTCATAAGAGTCTTGCTTCTTAGATCTGTAATTTCATAAAGAATGTCATTTCATAAAGATAGATCTAGGTGTAGGAATTGCCTTTTTTGCAAGTGGCTAAATCATAGATCTAAAACTTGCTCATAAGGTAGTTTATTTTTCGTTCTTTAAAGATTTAAATTCTGCAAGAAAATTTCATATCTCATTGGCTGCCCAAACAACAAGTCAAGATCCCAAGGAAAGCTTGCTTTCCTTGGTTCCTTTTGCAAAACTAGATTAGTGTAGTAACCCAAAACACTTTCAAAGTGTGTTTGGGCACATTTGATTTTGATTGCTTGATATTTTTTAGTAGGTCCAACAAAAAAGAGAAGGAGACTCTACCAAAATTCCAACTCTTGGATGAATCAGAGCTTCCCGGAAGCTTCCCCCACCACCTTGTTTAATTCTAGCTGGTTACAAGCTTGTTGTAAGCCTTTGGATCCCAGATAACAAGGACCAAAGTGCATCAATTTTAATTTTCTGATATTTTAAATCACTGCTAATAAAAATAAGGGGTCCTTTCGAATAGGCTCTTTCGAGCCTATTCACCATCCCCCTTGGGGGGATTTGTGTCGGTGTCAATTTTTTACCTTTTGCTCATATATTTTCAAACTAGCGTAGCTCTAATCTGTAGGATAATATACTTGGATTCATTATCAATTTCATTTTCCATATTTGATATTTCAAAGTAATCTTAATACTTACCCCATGACTTCTCGATTGACCCGAAAGGGGAAAGAGATGCGTGGTAGGACTAATTAGAAAACTGGAATTGTGTATCTGTTTTCTTTTATATTATTTGTTTCTTCAACTATTATAAAATTAACCCCTCCTTGATTCCCCGATTGAGATCCACTTGGATCAAAAGAGGTTCTTGGAGGGTTTTCTTTTTAACAAGAACACCCAATTTTAAAATTTACTAAAATTGACAAGACTCTAGTGTGTATGCTCTGCACTTGGCTGCGGTTCATCCAATCAGTCAAGCTGTATCAAAAGAACTTGAGTGACTAGTATAATTAGGACTCATTCTCCCAAATTGACAAACCATCAGGTGAAAATCCAACACCTGGATCAAACCATCACGGTGGAAAAATACCCAAAGGAAGCGGGAACTTCTAAAAAGTGACCTCGGGGCGTCAATCTCTATCACACCCTAATGGGTGCATTATGAACAATAGCCCCAGAGAATCCATTCAGCCCACATATTCCTTGCAGGTAGCTGTGAAGGTTTAGTTTTGGACATAGTCCAAGTACTCTCGGGTATATCTGGAGTCCACCCCTTCGCCTAATTTTAATCAACTCACACCTCAAATTTAACTTAAAACGTACCAGGAGGCAATTGCAAAACATTCACTCCAAGTACATGCAAGTACATTGATTCTATTTTTTGACTCCATTCTAAGGCACTGGTTATTTTCTTGCTTTATATATATATTGTGTCTCAGCATTGTGCTTTCGTGTGTTCATTTTTGTATCTTGTCATCTTTGATTGTCTATAGTTAAATTTCAAACTCCTAAGTAACTCATTCAGTTTAACATCACCATACTAAGTAATTATCCTTAGTAACTTAATAGGGTCTACCCCCCTTGGCTTCGTCAGGAGTTGAGCCTAAACGGAGGAATCAAGAACAAGGTGACAGCCTTGACTCGAGACTTGCCCCCAAGGACACACCGAGTGGCTTGAATATTTCTACCATGTGACCCAGGTGTGTGTAAGGCGACAACAAATTGTGGCGATAGTCAATCCTTAATTCAGGTTCTGAGCTTGATTCAATGGTGGGTTCTGATTCAACGGTTGATTTTGGGGTGGATTCTAAATATGAGTCTGCAGTGGGATTTGATTTTGCATCATCAGCTAGTTCTATACTTGGAACGTTGGTTGGTTCTAAGTCTGTGCATTCTGCAACTGAGGAATGTTTCCAGCCTACCATTTTTCAATCAGCTGAGGGCAATTTTCAACATTATGATCACTGTCCGCATAGTATGGACACTGCGCATGAGGGTACTCCCTCTGATATTTCTCAAATACTCCATGGGTATAACACTGGACTGATTCTCGACCTCATCCTCCTCCTCGACCGAAACCTCCTCCTCATCCTCCGAATCCTCTGTGGAATCCTCCTTGTTGAAACTAAGGCTAGAAAGATCGCTATTGCGGAGGGTTTGATTGCTGCTGGACATCATGCGTAGCTTGAACATTTGGTGCCTGATTATACTATGGTCGTGGCACATACCGCAGTTGTGCTACAAGTTTTGGCTGAGGTGCAAACTGTGGTTGCGTTGTAAACTGTTGCTGCGGTTGTGACGGGATAAACTACCTCTGGAGTGGCGGTGTATATTGTAACTGTGCTGCTGGTTGTGCCATTTGTGTGTGTGCTTGCATGGCCAGAAGGTCCTCACCTTTCACAAAGTATGAATCATATGTCCTTTCCTCGAGCAAGGCATAAGCTTGACAGTTTTTATCATCATGTCCCATTGATCGAAAAAAGGTACAACACATATTTTCTTCCTTGGTGACCATCTTTTCCATGTATTCGCAGTTCTCATGTCGATGCCCATAGACCTGACATATGCAGCACAATGGTACACAAGCGCAACTCAATGGGTTTGGGGCTCTTGAAAGTAAATAATTTTGGAACGTCAAACATGTATCCTTGGTGTGTCCATCTGCATGACATTGGGTGCACCAAAGGTCGTTGTGGTATTACTTACCCTTCTTGATATCTTGCAGTTGGAGTGTCAGATTGGCCAACTGTGCTTGGATCTGGTTCATCCCAACCGCGGTTTCTCCTACTGGCGATGCTTCTAATTTCATTGCGATTTCTAGAGCCTCTCTCTGCATCACTACCTTTTTGCTGCATTAGCGATTGTCTGATATGTGGGACAAGTGCGGTGATGAACCACTCCTTGTGTTGAACATCACTTTTCTTGAAGTTGACTCGAGCCATCAATGCGTTAAACCGTTGATCGAAGTGCCAAATTTTTTCATTAGGGAACTGCTTGATTTATTTCAACTCGGTAATGTACTGAGCCTCTGACTTTGGATTCTTCAATTCTTCAAACAATCCCTTACAGATTTAATCCAATGTTTTCCCTGTACCTCCCTGAGGAACCAGCATGAATCTCATGTAGCACTCTAGCACACGACCCCTGACATCATCATCTACAGTCTGTCGAGCGGTCTAGATTGCCTCACACAAGAACTAGTATTGCTTTGGGTTGTCGGTGCTGTTTCAATGAAATCTTGGTAGCTTCATTTCATCACTTGCCATTCTAGGCCTTCTTCCTCCGGCTGGTACTCTACTATTAGACTGCTGCTGACACATTGGGTAAGTTGACGTAGAATGCGTAGCTATTCTTGGTGGTGGAATAGTGCGCAGAGGTTTGCACACGTTACTGCTAAGGTTCAATCCTGTCATCCTTCCTGGTGTATCCTGGGCCTGGTTGTCCTCATTGTCACTAAAAGGTCACTTTGTCCTATGTGGTTGTTCCTCATAGAATCACACTTTGATCGTAGCAGGACCTTCTCCTGTCCTCTTCCTCTTCTCTTGAAACCTTACTCCTCCTCTTATACAACCACTTGTTTCCTCGGTGACCTTCGCACTTTCACCATAACTCATTCTCATCTACCCCTTACCTTTCCATGCATCTCCCCCCTTTCGTCATGATGCATACATCCTCCGCACACCAGAATTCCACTACTCTTGGTCCATTTTCAGAATACCTTTTTCACAGACAAGTTGTTTAATAGATAGCTGCAGAGACGACAAAAATATACCTCGCGGTCCATTGAAGAACTCCATTTCTGCTTCACCAAATGACTTATTGGTATCAATTGCAAACTCAATAATGTATCCCTCCAAGATATTTTGCAACCACACCTCAACAGCTCGCAATGCCTTATTATCTATTTCTTGTAATTCCTAGATCAGCTCCGGAGTCCAGGATGTTGGTTCTCCCCCTTGGAAGTTTTTCTTCTTAGAAGCGAACTTTGTCAACCACTCATGCAATATGACAGGAAACTCACAGAAGAACCATTCGTGAGGACCATCGTGAATATATCTATCCAACCAATTGCTCATCGACATCTTCAGATTATGATTTTCGGCTTCAGCAAACTCTTGTAGTTTTAGACCAAACCACCCCTCAATCTCTGCACGAGTCAGATGCCAAAACATATCCTCCTTTCAATCGCAACTTAGGTCCTAGCAACTGAACCATATGTTGGAGAAAAAACATCAACAAAGTCACATCGATAGGGGTTCTCACTCTGTCGACGCCCAACCGCGATCTCCCTGAGCACCGGCCCAGACAGGTTTTACCCTGCCCAGAAAAATCCGTAGAGCAGACGAAGTCTCACCCGAGATGTTCAAGGGAGAGCTGTTGGAACCAAGTTTCCGGAAGTAAGAAGGGAAGATATGGCATCCGATGGGTAAAGCAGCATAAATATTAGATTACAAAACTAAGACAGTGATCGTAATTTATCTTCATCACTACAGATCTAACAAATCGCATCATTCATTTGTTGCAGCAGTTTTAGCACAACAGTATAAAACAACTTAAACCGTCATTTATTAGAAATGTGACAGAATTGGAAGAGATCGCAGCAACATCAGTAAATCATAACAGAAATGCGATAGACTTGGAATAGATCTCGACATCATAAATCCTAACAAGTGCAATACACCTCTCATTGGTATTGCAGCAGAGAAAATGAGAAGACAAAAGACACTATTTACGCAACAACCATCATGCCATATTCATTCAGCGTGACGGATCCAAAACAGATAATTCTTCTCCACAGCAGGAGACCAATTACATCCCAAAATTCAGATAGATCGCAAGTGTTTGTGCCAGAAATTGTTTCTAAGGCCAAAGAAACAAGCCAACACACACTCAAGATAAAACTCAATAAAACATATAAGGTTTAGGGTTTTTGCAATGTTTTAATGGTTATAAGCTTTGGGAACAATAAGGGAATACATTCATAAGGAAAGCAATAACTAAATCATAAACAAATGATGATAAAGATGCATAATATATCACACAAGATCCAACAGAAACACAATGTTGAGGTTCATACATAACAGACAAGCATTACCAGCAAACACACATTAACCAGCAATGAATATATCTATTAAGAAACTAAACAAGTTCAATAATGAAGCCAACACAGAAATAACTGAAGGATAAAAGTCATATATATCATAATTTCATCAGAAAATGCTCATAAGAGTCACCATACTTAGCTCTGAACAAGTCTGAAGATACAAACAGTCTATAGACCTCCTGTAGCTCCCAAAAATCAGAACCCTCTCAATGAATTTTCTATCTCTCTAAATAGTGCTTCTTTACAAAATCAGTTGGGTCTAAAACCCTAACTGCCTCTATCAACTCGCTGAGGTAAAGTAAAAAGTACAAACTTACAAAATTACAAAATATGCTAAAAATAGTAAATCACTAACATATGTGTTTATCAAAAGATAACAACTAACTAAATGAACAACCGACTCATTCTCTTTTGCTACTTCAGCCAGTAGAGCGATACCATCTAACACCTGAGCTTTCTTTTTAGCTCTCTTCTTCTCCTACTCCAGGTTAGTTATCCTTTTGGTGAGCTATTCATTATGCTGCTTCCCCTTCTCATCAACCTTTCTCTGTGGAGCTGACCAAGACTTTGACAAGAAAGAAGACTCAGATAAACTTGTAGCCTCTTTTACCTCATTTGTAGGAGCACTGGCATATTTTAGCTATGCAGGTGTCATTTGGCCAGGTTGCAACTTTCCACATCTTACAAAAATGCCTCGATATATGCCAAGATTTTCTGTGTGCTTGGTAGCAGAGGGGATAAAACCCCATTAGCACAAGAAGATGCAGATACACTAGACAATGAAGACGAGCGATTTTCTATCTTACTGATGCAGAGACTCAGTCTTTTCCATAGAGGTTCAATAGCTGAACTTAGAATCCTAATTATAGTCACACTTTCATCATGATCTTTATCAGGCAATACCTCATCATCCCTTTCTTTGTGAAGTGAGGAAGTAAGAGAGCTTAAATCCTGTAGAACTTTGAAAATTGCAGAACCAGACATTTGAGTTGAAAGAAGCATGGTTTCTGTGTCACCAAAACATTGTAGTTCACCTGTTGCAACCTTGCTCAATCTTTCTGCAGCATTTGACAATTCAGTAATTAAAAGATGCTGATGGGGAGGTGCCACTTTCACTAACTTCATCGATACATCCGCAGTATGAGAATATGCAAGTTCTAACAAACCTTCACATGCCAACAAGGATAATAATAATCTAAGCTCTGTTTCAGGAATACTGAGCGGCAATGTTTTTAATATAATTTTGACCATATTTTTCACAGGCACGTACAAAAGTATTGAAATATCTACGAGTCCAATTGGAAAATCCCTCCTCTAGTATTGAGAACATCCAAGTCTTTTTGAAGCAATGCTCGATAAAATTGTTTTTGCAATTGTGACATTCCAACTCTCAATATGGTTTCCTTTTTAGGAGGCAGACCTTTTTCAACATCTGACTTCAGTCTCCGTAAAATAAATGGACGAATAACCTTATGAAGTTGTTGAACCACTTCTTGTTGGTCATTTTCACCTGATATTTGGAACCACTCATCAAAGGTTTCAGCAGAACTAAAAACTTCTGGAAGTAAGAAATTCAGAAGTGACCAGAGCTCATGAAGGTTGTTTTGAAGAGGTGTGCCAGTTATAAGAAGCCTGTAGTTAGTGCTGTAGATCCTTATAGTCTTTGCAAGAAGTGAATTTTCATTCTTTATTCGATGTGCTTCATCAATAATAATGTACCTCCAGCTGAAATGATTAAGTGTAGTCTTTCCTTTAATCGCCATTTCAAAACTAGTAACACATATATCAAATTTTCCAGGTGCCAAAAGGTTTTCACGTATATGAATCCTTTCTTCTTGATTCCCAAGAAACTTTACTACACGAAAAATAGGGCAGAAACGCCGAATCTCATTCATCCAGTTACCAAGAGTTGATTTTGGTGCTACAACCATATGTGGACCTTTGATCCCTTGAAATTCATATAAATAACCAAGCAGGGAAATTGTTTGCAAGGTTTTTCCAATTCCCATTTCATACAACCAAATAAGCCAGTTCAATCCAGCTAGCTGGTAATCTCTCATCTTCCGCTTGAATACAAGATGGATGTGTCAATAATCTTGTGCTCCTAGCACCAGTGAGAGAATTCTCCTCTTCTTTAAGGTACTCTTCATCTTCTTCTTCTTCAGTAACCTTTGATTGAAGCCAACCTCTACCCCTGGGTTTTTTCTCTTTTACTGCATCAAGACCCTGAGAAAAATGAGCAAATATCTCTGTTTGTTGCAAAAGAAACTTCAATCGCCCTTTTGCCTTGTTATATCACTTATTACTATGGGCTTAGCACTTATCTGTCTCGCATTTCCCTGCAAATCGAATTATGTTACTGGAAAAGATATATTGTTTCTTAACAATCCGTCCCTTGAACACTTATCCATTGAAGGACAGCTAGAATATCCCATAGTGTTTAGAGGTTCATCATTCCTATAAAATCTTACAACATCCATGCAATCAGTTGCTCCATTCCCTTTAACACACAAATCCACAATGAGGTTCTCCTCTTTTTCATCATTTCCCGATACATCTATTTTGATGGCATCTGCGATTAACTCCTTAGATGCAGGATTCACAGAAATAACAGTTTTTAAAAGTTTCCTGATCCAGCTGACTTGGAACATTACTAGAAAATATTTCCCCAGTCTACCCAAAACTTCGATGCAACCTACGTGCCTCAGTAACCAGTACCTCGGGTAAATTGGCCAGCACAACATCTGAAGATGTCAACAGAACCTCTTTAATGCTCCACTATAGTTGATTTAAACCAGACTTCGAGCTGTTTAATGGCTGAACAGGTGTCTTCCTGTGCTTGATTCGATTACAGGTGTCAGAATAAAGAAGCCCTAATCTCCGGGTGACCTCCAAAAACCTGAACCGAGTTCTGAAACATCATTTACGAGCTTTTGGCCTAAAACACCAGTGCACTACAAGTTTTCAATTCCAAACTAGAGATAGGGATTAAGTGTCTTCTCAACAAAGTCGGTTTAAACGACCAATTGTCACGCTGAATTGCATTTGGAGCAATGATGAGCACGTTTTGCTTCATGACCTAGAAACACTTGGAATCATGATAATTCTGGAGTTCACACGTAGCAAACAACTCATAGCATAGGATTAGTCATTCATCGTTTGAAATTGTGACAAAATTTTGCTAGAAAACCAGAAAAATTGAAGGTCACGATATTCTTGTAGCGCGCCTTCATTATCTTTTTACCCCAGCGCTACAAGAATATTTTAAGTGTTATTTTCTCGCTGTTTTTCAGCTTTTAGGCATTTTGAATGCAGTTTAAAATCTGCTTAAGTAATGCTTATGCATGACTATGCTCAGAATATGATTTTTGAGTCCATTATTTGATATGATGACTTTTGAAAAACCCTTTAACCAAATAAAAATCTAAAGGTAAAACTTGAGAAAGTCAAAAGAAAGTTCAAAATTTAATATAAAACTAAAAATTTCCTAAAAGAGGCAAAAATGAAATTAAAGCAAATGAAAAACTTGAAATAAAATTGCAAATCAAACAAACTTTGAAGAAACAAATCACTGACTTAACATCTAGCTCCAGCTGCGGGATGAAGTCCTCCCTGCAAGGCTTCAAGAACCTGTAGACCAGTGCCTTCTGTCTGCTAAACTTCCATTGGGCTATGGAGATTTTTATTCAATCCTTCACACACTAATATATACAATGAAAACCAAATCTCTTTCTCTGAAGAACCTTCCATCTTCTGAATCAAATCGAAATCCCATTTCCAATGTAACCAAGAAAAAAATTGATCAACCCACCAAAACTTGTTTCCAACTCCAAATATATATACAATCAGAAATATTGGAAAACATGAACAACAGAGATTTAACAACTTATACCCACTTTCATCAAATAGTGTCTCTGAAATAACAGATTTATAACCTGGTATTGACTCTAAATAATCTGTTATTGGATCATAAAAACTTCCATAAGTTACCTCCTCCTGCTCTATGAAAAACACAAGCTGTCCATAAGAAGATTTTGTTCCATGAATATCAATCAGGCATTGGCAAGAAAAGACATCAAGATCAACCTGAATTTGCTCTGTAAATTTTTGAATAGTATCACCAATAATGTCAACACTTTGAACCTCCTTTGCCACACTGTCTTCAAATAAATGATTATCAGGCATTGGATTTTGCTGTTCAAGGATAATAGACTGAATACATTCTTGAGTCTGCTGATCAGATTGTGACATTTTACACACCTCACAGATTTTTGGGTCTTTCTTTTCAATTTCATCATCATATTTATTAAAAATTAGACCATATTCATAGTGATTTTGAACAACAGATTTATCATAACCATGAATAAAAGTAACTTCTGAAAAAATGTGAACAGCCTTGCCTTCATCGATTTTACTATCAAAAACAAAAGAAATAGAATCTGATCCATCACAGAACTCTTGTCTTGGAACCCTAATCTCTTCATCATAGCAAGGAGCATTCTGAGAAATTTCGAATGATGATGCTAAAGTTTCATATTTTCCTTCAATACAAAGCTGATCTTTAACACAACACTGATTTTCAAAAGTTTGTTGAACTAGAGATTGATCTTCAAAAGGATTAGCATTCAAACTGCTATTAAGGCTGTTGAAATCGTTATGAGAATGTTTCAAACTATCTTTACTGATCTCATCACTTGGAAAATCCTCAAACTGGCCTAAAACAACAACCTGGTTATCACAATGATCATAGCATTCTTCCTTGACAACAGTATCTAAAAATGTTACCTTTTCATCTTCAACAAATTCTGAAACTTCAACTTCTTCATGACATGTTTTGAACTCTTGAATGTACTCATCTTCATGGTTTTTTGAATCAGAAATTGTATTATAAACCTTAGCCTGTTCACAACAATCTTTTAAAAAGAGTTCAGCTGAGTACAAATACTTACAATGTTTCCAAAAACATGTGTGAAATTCTTTCAGTGAGGAGATGCTAGCAGCGGGAAGAGAAAAATACCAATCTCGTGCATCTTGTTCAAGTGAATACATGAACATCTTCATGAGCACATCTTCATGCTGGATATTTAACTGGACCATACATTGATGAAATTTGATGAGGTGATCTGATGGATTATCCTCTTTTCTTTCTCTAAACCATGGAAGACAATCTCCCCAAACATCCATAATAGGTACTGAATTTGGAAAACCTGGAATATCAGAAAAATCTAAAGGTGCAAACCTTCAAGCCACAATAGCTTCCATGGACATCGGTCTCTGCATCTTGAAATAGTGGATTCGCCAATCAATTTGTCAAGAGAGATTTTGTTTCTTTTTCTCAGAAAGAGAAAGAGATAACAGTACTTGAAACTAATTAGGGCTGCGTAAAACTTGGGGATA
>LPNX010737926.1:0-29537 GCA_001517045.1 Pseudotsuga menziesii
CGTGGAATGTGATTGAATATAATAACTTCAAAATTTCTTTCCAGTAACCGAATTTGCATGAACTGACGTAATAGAATAGGATTTCGTACCTGATAAGCTCAATTGAGCTGGGAAACCACCAGCTGAGAGTCTAGACGAACTTCAAGCTGGGTGATACCACGTGACAAAGCATCCCATAAAAGCTCAATTACGGCCCTATAATCAACAACATTATTAGAAGCAAGACCTAAGCAAGCGCCTCCAGCGGAAACAAGCTGTCCTGAAGGAGAGTAAATAACCCACGCTGCTAACGCTAGGTTACAAGTGTGATGGATGGCGCCATCAACGAACCCTATATACCTTTCAGAAGACATCTGCAACAACCAACAGATAATATAAAAAACAAAACTGACAACCTAAGGTACATAAAAATACATACAAGAAAAAGTGCTAAGACTAAGCATAGTACTTTTTTAGGTAGAGCCCATTTCTAGGCTCAGGCAGCTTGTTCCCATCAAAATCAACTAACTCATATGCGCCCTTCTTCAAAACTTTCGACACAACATAAGGTCCTAAACACATGGCCTTGAATTTTCCTACCCCCATGGGTTCTTTGTCTTGGTCCCAAAGCAAGACAAGTTCCCCTTCAGAGAAAACCTGAGGTTTGACCAATTTATCATACTGAGTTTTGACCCTATTTTTATGAGCTTGATTAGCGGTCAACACATCTCTACACTGTTCATCAAGGTGTTCTAAATGTACTAGACGTTCCTCAAGCTCCGTCGTATCAGGTAACACATGAATAACTATCTTTAAAGACAGAATTTCACACTCAATCAGAGTAACTGCTTCCACTCCATGAACGAGTTGGAAAGGGGAGAAACCTGTAGCATTTTTTACATTGGTTTGGTAGGCCCAAAGAGTAGGATATAGCATGATGTGCCAGTTAGAACGAGATGTATCAATTGTACATTTAAGGATAGTTTTTAAAGTTTTGTTGACAGCCTCAAACTGACCGTTTTCTTGTGGATAGTACGAAGATGAATGTTCTTGTCTGAATCCGAGCATGGTAGTCAGTTTTGTCATCATGTTATTTTGAAAATGACTGCCATGGTCAGTGACAATCACTTTGGGTATACCAAACCATGCTATAATCTGATTGAATACAAAGAAAGCTGTTGTTTCCCCGTCGGCTTTAAAAGTAGGCATTGCCTCTGCCCATTTCGTAAAATAGTCAACAGCGACAATGATGTATTTATGCCCGCCAGCCGAGGCTGGGTTGCATGTCACATAATCAATTCCCCATTTCATGAAGGGGCCTACCAAGACAACGGGAAATAACGGAACAGGATGTGACTGCATTTTCCTGGTGTAAAGTTGACATGGATGACAACGCTTCACAGCTTCCACACAATCTTTGAAGATCGTGGGCCAGAAATAACCGGCACATAATATCTTTTGGGCTGTTTCTAGACCAGATAAATGACCCCCACATGCTGCACTATGGGAATCATTCAGGATAATCTTCACTTCCTCATGGGTAAGGCATCAACGCAAAATGGAATCTACCCCTCTTCGATATAATGTATGTCCTATGATGAGGTAGTTCTTGGCATAAAGGTGTAATTTACGTCATTCCTCGCTTAAGGAAGCTGCAGGATACTTCAAATTCTGGAGATATACAAGAATATCCCCATACCAAGGATCAGAGGTGGATATCAAGAAGATGTGCTCATCTGGGAATGAGTCATCTTCAATTGCTACATCTTCTTCAGTAGGAAATTCTGCTATAAGTTCAAAAAAAACCAAGGACTTCTTAGACTTAGCAGACTGGAAATCCAAGTCAAACTCTTGGAGAATGACTATCCATTTGTTAAATTCCCCGCCAACAATCCATCGGTATAAAACATATTGAAACAGATTCACATCCGCCACTACTGTGGTGGTCCTTAGTAAAATGTAGTGACGTAACCTTTGAACAACATAAACGGCTGCTAAGGCTAATTTCTCAATGTGGGAGTATCTAAGTTTAGGTCTGGCCAAAGCACGGCTAAGATAATAAACGACATGCTCTACAAGCTTATTGTCCTCCTGGACTAGTACTACCCCAATGGTCGACTCAGACACAGCCAGATATAATATAAAATCCCTAGAATAATTTGGCAGACGGAATAAGGGTGCCGACAACAAAGCTTTTTTCAATGCCTTGAAAGCAAGTTGTGCGGTTTCATCCCATATAAATGGGGTGTCCCTTTTGAGCAGGCGCATGAAACCCTTAGTAATCTTGGCATAGTTAACAATAAAACGTCGAATAAAATTTGACTTTCCTTGTAGGCTTTGAAGTTGCCTGATAGAACGAGGAGGAGGTAGATTTACAATGGCCTCAAATTTCAATGGATCCACCTGGATGCCTCTACTAGAGACAATGAACCTGAGCAATCTTCCTGATTCGACACAAAATACACACTTGTGGGGATTCAAGCGGATTTTATAATATCTGCATCTCTCAAATATCAATCGCAAATGATCTGGATGTTGAATCCTCTTATGAGAATGTGCTGGCAGATCATCAAGGTATGGTTCGAGAATGGTTTTAATATCATGAAAAGAAAAGTTCATAGCCCTTTGAAATGTTTCCCTACATTTTTCAATCCAAAGGGCATTTTCTTATACGTGAAGGTACCCCAAGGACAAATGAAAGCAGTTTTATGTTGGTCTTCCAGTTTTATTTGAATTTGATTGTATCCGGAGAAACCATCCATAAATGAGAACACCTCACTTCCCACACAAGCATCTATAATCTGGTCTATAAATGGTGTGGGATAGTTGTCCTTAGGACAGGCTTTGTTGAGGTCTCTAAATTCCGTACAGACACGGATAGTCCCTTGCTTCTTATCAATAGGAACAGGGTTGGATACCCATCCTGTCAAAGCTATGGGATAGATAAAACCAGCCTTCAACAACTTTTCAACTTCATCCTTTACAGCCATCGCTTTGCGTGGGTTAACAGGTCTTAAATTTTGTCAAACCGGTTTGGCATCAGGATATGTTCAGATTTTGTGTTCAACAATCAATGGATCTATGCCTGGCATCTCCTTATATGACCAGGCAAAGACATCGCAGAATTCCTTAAACAGGGTAGTATAGATGGCAATCTCTTCAGGAGAGCAATTTGCACCTATATATATGTTTTCCACGACATCAAGGTTCGCAGAGATGTTAATAGGAATAGTGGCGGAAATATTTTCCATATTCCCCTCGGCAAACATTCCTTCCCTGGGTAAGGGATTGATAGGTATATCAACATCTTCTGACAGTCTCAAACGAAACTCTTGATTTTCTATTCTGCTTAGTTTGGGAAGAAAATAGGAACGATGATGAAGATATTCACAAATCTTACCACATCCACTCATGGCTTCCAAAATGGCTTCAGCAGAAGGTAAAACCATGTCTAAACAATCTATAGAGTGCAAAGAGTTTTCTTCCCATGCGGGCAAATAGACTTCTTCCAGATCTTCTGAGACTATTAGAGGATCTGGAATGGGATCAACAGTGGCTTGAGTGATAGCTTGATAAGCTACGTCCATTGCAGATAAGGGCACGTCTGGTTCATGAGGGGATGGGAGAACCCAAGGATCAGTCCCATCGACAACCGTAGCTATGGACTTCCCCACACTAGTAGAACCAATATAATTAACTGGGGATATAAGATCAAATGTGCCCATCAGTGATGTGTACATTCCATCCCCCAAGCTCGGTGCAGCAGGTTTGACCTGATCAACCAATGGCATAGCGGACTCATTAGACTCTAAACAGACTTTTCGAGTATAATCAAGTTGATCAATAGTAACCAACTTGCCCTCATGTGGAAAAACCACCACACAAAAAACTACCAACACAATAGCAGACATTGCATAAGTCCAATTCCTTCCTAGAAGTAGATTATAGTCCAAAGGAGCATCAATCACTTCTACCTCAACAGACACTGCTTTCCCTGCCAGCTTAATTTCAAAAGCTGGCAGGATACCATGTTGATGGAAGGTCCTTCCATCAAAAGCAGTAAGTAAAGTGTTTGATGGAACCAGCTCTGGGGATCCGAGAGCTTTCCAACAGGTCAAGGACATAACACATGTAGAAGCACCCTCATCAACAATTGCCCTTCCAATGGTCTTTCCACTATGGATGACATCTATTGATAAGGATACATGGTAAGGTAGGAGAATTTTAACATCAGACAAATGAAACTTCGCCATGAGACTCGACGAATCCATGCTGCCTAAAGCTGCTAAGAGAGCATCCCGCTGAGCGGGACAACTCTGTAACACCTCTAAAGCTAACATTGCACACTGTGTTTGGGATAAATATTCAACCACGAAGTAGTTTGAAGTAGCCCTAGCGTTAGGGTTATGCAAGGTCTTCTTGAAGACACCTTTTGGTATCTTTGGCATAGTTTCAGCAGGCTTCTCTATTGTGAGAGGGTTAGAAGTTTCACCTATAGCTTTACCGTTCTTAGGAGTCTCTTTCTCATAATTTTTATTCCTCGTTTGTAACAAAGTCGAAGATTGAACCATGTTGATATAGTTTGGGTCAGGGGAATTTTGAGTGCCCCCTGCTACATTAGAAGCTGAAGCAGAGTTCTGTCCTTGGGGAAAAGGATCCTTCAGGACAGCCGGTTGTTGAGCCTTGAGAAGCTTCTGGGCTTGGTCCATAAGGGGACAAAGGTGAGTAAGGTGGTCCTCGTGGCACAACTTACACAGGAACTTGACCTTCTTATTTTATTTCTTTCCCCCATTAGCATTGTTCGCGGGCTTCTGCTTGTTTTGGTTTCCCTCCCCCTTCTTTCCTCTCTTTTTCTTCCCATCAGGCTACTGATTTCCCTTTTGAGAGGTTTGTGCAAAAACATTTGCACTCTGGGGGAAGGGGGCAGCCTTTGCTGCCTCCGCCATAGACTGCTTGACGGACAACTGATGAAGTTTCTTAGCCAAAGACTCTATGGTGGGAGACTTAATGGACCCAACCACACCATCGGCATGGCGTCTAGGCTTAGGATTCTCCGCATTGTGCGTAGGCCTCGGTGCCTCAGGGATAATCTTATATAAGATCCCAGATTGTGAATAAATCAAATCCAGTTGCTGGGCCCTGAGAATGGCTTCTTCTTCATTCGTCACTCCTGAGGTGGATACATCCTTAGATATGTAGGGAAACAAGGATTTAAGGAACCACTCTAGAAGAAACTCAGGAGGGATAGTGGATTTTATAAGGTTCTTCTGCCTCCTCCACTCTTAGATGTGATCTGAGATGTGGGTAGCCTTGTTCTGCATAAAGGTAGACATCAAGTCTGTTCTGAAATCATATCAGACCGAAAGCTAAAAGTGGCTAAGAAATTCACTAGCCAAGTCCCAGAAACTACTGAAAGCAGTAGAAGGAAGTTCAATATACCATTTTTCCATGGTACTTGTTAAGGTTCTCTAGAACAGCCTCAACCTAACTGAATCTTCATTCAGTGAATTCGAAGAACACCGTAAATGGAATGTGGTGGCATGAGCCCCAGGATCTTCACCAACTTTTCCCTCGAATTTAGGGATGTTTGATGGCAATTTGGTGGGAACAGGTGGCCACAAGGGGTCATCCCTCACTGGGTCATTCATCAACTTTGACAAATATGGCAAGTTTAATTTTTCCAGGAATGGAAGTTTGGGTCGAACCGGGGTACTGAACGTGCCAGCCTGGGGATTAGAGGGACCTGCCCCCAAATGCCCATAGGTAAAAGTGGGGTTTCCCCCTGCCACCGGTTGCGAAGTGGGTAGATTACTCTGAAATGGATTCCATCCGTGAGCCATAGGATTGTGTGTGGGAGGTGCAGTATAAGAAGTTCGGGCCATCCCAATAGAAACAGGGGTCTGAAAGACAGGAGCCGATATCCCTCCTCTAAACAAAGAAAAGGGAGAGCTCGTAAACGGAACTGAAATAAGAGTTTGGAAACTTTTCCCATAAGAGGTGTTGTTCCCAAACTGCACTCCTACATAGGAAGGTGATGGGCCTACATATGGAGTCGATGGGGGAATGTGCCCCCCATTCCAAGGAAATCCTTGGACGAACGCCGAGGATCCCACCGAACCACTCTAGGTAGTATATGGAAAGGAAGAAGGAACAATAGGTATACTAGGGATCCCAGTAACCATATCACCAGAAGTACCTGCTAGGTTTGAGTGAACCGGTGGTTGAACCACCCGGCTCGCTAGAGTCAAAGGTGTAGAAGGTATACTAGATCTAGGGGCACTTATCGAGGGAGGTAGTACCCCTTCAACCAGATCGGCTAAGGTGAACACAAAATAACTTTCTCCCGCAGAAGACATAATCCTACCCACAGGGACACCTAAAACAGGTGAATCAAAAGGTCTAACCTGAACGATCACAGGATCGCTTAAATCATTCAAGGGTGTGTTAAAATTTCTTGCAAACTCGTCAATATGAAAGTCTTCTATCTCAACTGTATCAAGATCAAAATGGTTAGCTATAAGTTCTGGTTCACCTAGAACTTCACTTATTCCTACCGGTTCAAATGAACCGCCCGTGTCCAATCTTTGCCTTTGGGGTGGAGGTGGAGGCTCCAATGTGACGAGAGGAGGAAGGTTTCGCAACCTTCTTGAACTTCTTATAGGTTGGTCATCCACGATTGAAAATTTGTCAAATCAAACCCTAAGGCCAACTAAACACAGGAAAAACCACATAGCATACACTATAAAAATCCTAAAGCCTCAAACAATCAATTAAGGGTGAAAGATGTGCTTTCCCGAAGAAAGATGAAGAACGATTACTTGGCGTCCTTGAAGTGTTTCTTAGGCACAAGTAGAGGAATCACCCACCGCCCTCCTACACTTACAACAAGGGTTACCTTCCAAGCCCGTCCAAGGTGAACCAGAAATAGCCTTCTGGTTTACCTAGGTATGAACCCTAAATGTCAAGAGACTAAAGGCTACCTTAGCTATACCAATAGTCTGGGGGAACAGTCACAAGCCTGACTCGTACGCATGGGCAGGGTAGCTGAGCCCGAAACTCTGTCTAGGACAGAATCCCCAGATGTGTAAAAGTCCTGATTTACGTTTTGACAAGGAATCAGAGGGTTATCTCCTCAGTCCAATTCCTCCACGCGGCCTCGTGCTTGACTCCCTTTTGAGAGGAGCTTCCCAGATACAATTGTTAAAGTCAAGGATTTACCTAAAGAAAGGTCCACTATGTCTGAATTTTAAAACTTATGGGAAGTTTACACTTCCTATCCCACAAGTCTAGCTTAAGCTAGTAGGTGAAAGGCCCCTAAAAATAAAAATTACTAGTAAATTTTAATTATTGCGTTCATTTTAAAGGGCTTTTTCTTACTCAGAAGGAAATGGAGTGATGAACTATGGTGTTTTTGACTCGATAAGAAATAAAAAAAGTAAAGGTGTATTTTTTCAAAGCAAAGTACCACTATTAAAGCAAACTTCTTTTTCTTTTTGTAAATGTATATTGATGAACAAATGCAAGCAATAAAGAGAAACTAAGACTATGTTTTTTAGTTTTTGAGATTATATTTTAAAACTAAAATGAAAACTACTTATGCAAAAACAAATGCAAAAGCTTGACAATATTTTTTTTTTCACTTTTTAAAATGCTCAAACTCTACCATGCACCTAATATGCACTAAACTTGAGTATACTTGGATCAAATCAACTGTATAAAATAAGCAAACTGAAGTAAACAGGTCAATAAAACGAAGAATCAACCAACAAAGGGAGACAGGAACCCTAGCTTGGGTGTGTACAATGACAAGAAATCACTATAAACTCACAAAGGTAAGTGACAAACCAACCACTATCGGAAGATAGACCTGAAAAACAATGCCCAGAACCCTGATCACTGATTCGGACAGAGACACTTCACCCTATAACCCAAACAGGCCAACCTACTTCAAGATGCAAACAGAAGACAATATGAACATAAGAAAACCAAGGGCTTTACAAGAAAGCACCAAGTGTGGTCAACAAGGTCTTCAGACTAACTGCACAGTGTCCAGAAAGAAATCCAACTACCAAACAGGAATTACATAAATACAAGGACAAGCAAACCCTAACCTAAAAATTCCTATTTCCAGGCTTGTACATGACTGTGTATAAGGGCAACTCGTGTACTGTACATGACTGTCCAAGAGAGCAAATCACGTATGCAGACCTCTGTACACGACTGTGTAGCAGAGAAACCCGCGTACAGGTACAACATTTTTCTCAAAAAATAAGAAAAATCCACAAGGATTTCAAACACTATGATAAGCATGAACCATGATAAAATACCACATACAAACTTCAAGGGAAAGACTGGTCAAGGGTGACAGAAACAACCTATAGCAGTCTGGGCTCCCCAACAGAGTCACCAGTTCTATTGTACAAGAATAAACACCTTATAACTGAAGGTCTGGGGTTATCAACATACTCATAAAACTTGCAGGCATTCAAACTTAGAGTACAGAAAAGGAAATAGGAGGATAGAAAAGACTCACCCGATATGCAACGGTTGATCCTAGCTTTGTCCTCTTTCGCTCTGCTTCTCCTCCAAATCCTTCTAGGATGCTTCTCTTTCACCTGTCAAGAGCAAATCCTCCAAGTGCAAGATAATACATATATATAAAATAGGTCAGATAAATCATATACAGAGTGCTTAATCATAAGTATTCATCAAACCATGATACATGAAATTTTATCAAGACACATATGGAAGAAGGATTCTCTTTATTAACAATAGTGAATGAGTTCAGATTACAACCCAACGCTTGAGACAAGGACTCCTCTGCAAACAAAGGATTTTGAGTTCCATTGCTCCAAAGACTTCTGAATAGACTCCACCAGCATAACTTTGCTCTCCAAGTATGATTGATTAATACCCTCCCCAAGGCCTTTATTTATACTTGGTGAAATAAGGTGGTTTCGAGGGTTGAGGAGGTTGAGAAAGTTAAGATAGTTATAGTTAAGGGCTTAACAAATCTCAGATAATCGTGATTTATTATTTTTAATGTCGAAGGAAGGTGTACGCAGGTATTAATACTGGAAACTCACGTATGACACACAAGTTGCTCTAAGGGTAACCCACGTACAAATCTGTATGCGAGATGCAATAACCGATACTCGCGTATAATACGCGACATGCTTTAACGAAAGGCGCGTATGTACACGAGTTGCATATAGGAAGAGGCGCATACAACACTTGACATATTTAAAGGTAAAAATAATGAGCTGGATGGATGATAAATGTAGTTCATAATATGCCCATCTATAGTGTTTTAGGAAACCCTCAATCCATAAATGTCCTTTTGTGTGCCAACATAAGGAATGTCGGCACTCAGATGGAGAGGTGCCATTCAGGTGGATAACAAATATTTGGGAAGCACAATAAGGATTTTTATAGAAATTTGAAGAGCACATTTAGAACCACAAGAATTCATTTTTCAAAATTCTCTGACTTTACTCTCTCTTATTAAGTTGTTCAACATGAAGAAGAAGCAGAGTCTTCCTCACAGTCAATTCGAATTGAATAAAGTCTCCTTGGAGTGGTTCCTTCTCTCGCTGCTTCGAAAGTGTATGAGATATATGATATCTAATCTCCTCACATGGATGATCTGGAAGAATACATTCAAATATTTGTTATTGAACAAAATCTCTCCTTTCATTCTATGAAAAAATTCTCCAGTGATTCTTCTATTATAAATTATATGCATAGTTTACCAGAGATTGCTGCAGGAAAGGGAGAGGAATTTTATTTCTCTGTCTCTAATGATGTTGCTCATGTGAATATAAGTAATTATTTGGATATTTTGGAAATAATATCATATTTTAGGATTGATCCATTCACTCTCATTGATCTAGAGCTTCCAACAAATTCCTACATGATTGCATGCACTGATACTTAGGGTTTTGAAGAAGGAGAAAATTGTGCATCTACCATCTCGGTGGAGCACACTCTTGGATCTGATATGGAATTTATTGGATATGATATGATATTATTTGGATCTGATCTGATATTACTTGGTTCTAGGGTTCAATAGCTTTCAGTACTGCTTGTAGCTGTTCTCATCAATTTTGGTGTGAAGAAACAAGTACCAAAAATCTCTTTCAAAAGTTTCGTTGGGGATTTGATGTTAGTTTCCTCTCATGAGTTTGCTGATATTATATTTTGTAAATATTTGGATCTTTTGGAAATAATTTCATATTGTAGGAGTGATTCAAACACTCTCATTGATCTTGAGCTTCCAACAAATTCCTACATGATTGCATGCACCAATATTCAGAATTTTGAAGAAGGAGAAAATTGTGCATCTACCATTTTGGTGGAGAAAACTCTTGGATATTATATGAACTTTATTGGATCTGATATGATATTATTTGTATATGATATGATATTTCTTGGTTCAATATTTAAGGTTCATGAGCTTTCAGTACTGCTTGTAGCTTTTCTCATCAATTTTGGTGTGAAGAAACAAGTACCGCAAGTCTCCTTCAAAATTGTTGCAGGGGATTTGATTTCATTCCACACTTTTGGATATGATATGGAATTATTTGGATTTGATATGATATTATTTAGATATTATATGAAACTACTTGCTTCAATATTTTAGTTTCATGATATTTTACTATTGCTTGTAGCTAGTTTCATCAATTTTGGCATGACAAATCAAGTACCGCAAGTCTCCTTCAAAATTGTTTTGGGGATTTGATTTCACTTCACAATTTTGGATTTGATATGAAACTATTTAGATATGATTTATTTTTTGATCTGATAATATTTGGTTCAAGTTTTAAGATTCAATAGCTTACAGTATTGCTTGTAACAGGTTTCATCAACTTTGGTGTGACAAATCAAGCACCACAAGTCTCCTTCAATTTTGTTGTTGAGGATTCGATGTTAGTTCTCTCTTATGAGTTTGTTGATATTAGATTTTGTGAAATATTGGTTATTTATGAAGATATATTAGATTATGGAGCTCAATCATTCACTCTCCACAGTCCCAGGGCTTCTCTACCTTTGGTCACATGCTCATCCCCTCACAGAACTAGTAAAGAGGAAGACATTCTTCATCTGCCTGGACACTTGCTCCTAACACTTGGGGCTGATTTTACCACTCATGGTTTGTTGTTCAAGGATGAAATATATCTGACTCTTGGGTGTTCCTCACATGGTTTGAATTCTCAAGAACATTTTCTCTCTCATCAATTGATTTTAGCTGCTCTACATGGGTCCAGTTTTCACCGTGCAGTTGTTTATATTTCTGATTCAATTGAGTACATTGCTCTTCTTCCAAAGAGGAAGATTCCTCTAGAAATAATCACTTTTTTTGGATTCATGGGTTCAATTGCATAGAATAACCAAGATACTATTGTTGCATAGTGCTGCAAATAGCAGCAAAACTTTTCACAAGTTTTTTCAAAATTTGTATTTATGCTTATTTTGAGGGGGGGGTTTTCCCATGAGGTTTTCCCCTGTTTCCTCAGTTTTATTAAGAAACATTATTATTTCATGTATTTTATATTGTATTTGGGTGACCTGTGGTCTTGTTACCAGGGCCCACAGTTGTCCAAGTAGGGATTTAGGGGGGATGTTAGGATTATTAATCCTCCCTTGACCATACTGTCTATTAGATTATTTAGCCTAACTTAGGAACCTTAATTAATTATTTGGGTCCACTAGTACAATTGGGTCCACTTGGCCTAATGGGGCCACATGTACCAGTCATTGGAGTGTGGGGAACACTGCTGTAGGTTAACTGTCACTTACTGCATGTGCATGCATAAGTTTGGGCACCTCCTAGACCAATCCCTACATTTTAGGAGCCATTAGGAGTCTCGGCACCAACCTACTTCAGTTAGTTGGAGTTAGTACTAGTTAGTCTCAGTAATCCCCCAGTTACTTTTAGTTAGTTCACAATCACTTATCTAGCGCAATATTTGCATGGCTGCATGTGGAGTAGGCGCCTTTTCCCACCTACCACACTCAATTGTACTGATTTAACTAGCTGTCACTGATTGTTTGAGTTGTTGGACATCTGGGAGTTGATTTATTGGACTCCAATATTGATCGAGTCACCATGAGTTATATTTTTAGTTAGATACAGTCACATCGAGTGGATATATTTGAATTCATCCCTAATTGATTTGAATTCTTTTCCTATGTAAACTATTGTAACACCGGAAATTATTATTGTGAATGATACTGTAAATTCCTGAGAAATTCTTGTTTGTTTCCTATGTATTTTGTTTTGTTCAGTTTGTATCTTCATTCTCCATTTACTACAAACATTATTAGAACTATCTGCTTGAATATCTAAATGGCATTCAAATTCTAATACTTTGAAAATTGGATTTCCTCTACCAGCCATGCACGGTCTGGGGCCCTCCTTCTAGAGTCAATTCTATTGATGCCTAGAAAACTCCTAGGTACCAAGCAGTACGGATTCTCCCCAGTGAATGATCCCAATTAGATCAGACACCATTTGGTGTGGGGAATCTACCTGGTTCATTGTTTCGACTACCGTAGATTAAGTTCTTTAATATTTTACTAGTTATGGCCCAGTCCACCGTTTATAATATTTTTTGCTTAAAGAATTATATGCATGTGCCTAAGCTAAATGCGGGTCTATTATAGATCTAGAACTAAACTATTATATCCATGGCGAGGGAGCAAATTTATATTTTAGAGTAATATACTGTAAATGCTCATAAATTTCTAATAGATAGTCATACCAACACAATAATCACAATTACAACAAAAATAATACCAAAGGTAGCTCTAATATAATTAAACCATTTATTACCCTGTCAATACAGACATTTATATAGACAATAGACATTCATGACCAAGGAAATAGTTCCAGGAGGTTAGAACAATCTCACTGTATGATGTATGGAAGCAAGAAGAAATAATTCTACATTATGCATTCCACACATCCCGATTAAATATCTGCAAAGGCCCTTTGTTACAGCCAAATGATCCTTCTTATTAGCAAAGAGATATCTCTTTTACAACAATAGTCCATAATTATTTCACCATGAAAAGTCCTTTACTATGGTGCTCTGCACCCCTACTTATACTAATTTTATCCATCACCCAGGAGATTCCCATGCTTCTTATTCTCCCACCTAGATGAATCTAACAGTTTCATAAAACAACAAATAAAACAAATTACTTAGGCCTTGCTCTGATGGAAACACGTGTTCCTTGAATTCTATGCATCTTTAAACCAATCCCGTGGATCTGAGATATTTGTTTCATTCACGCAAGTTAAACAATGGAATTCTTCAGGACCACAAATATATATCATCCATGAATATGAGTTGTTGGAAACTGCCACGTTTACCCGATCTCACAATCACCCATCCGCTTGGTGAACCATAGTACCCGTAACACAAAGAAACACCATGAGAGATATATTTGATCTGGGCACCACCATCATTCACAAAATTTCAACATATTATATGCATGGATTAATATAGAGAAAACAGATAATAAGCAATACCTCGTTATGACGAAAAATTCATTAGTTTAGGATTCAGGAGGAAAATTTCTAAATTTCCCCAATGATTTACAATAAAAAACCAAACAAAAGATGAACGAATCAGATTAAATCAAAGATGTATCGGTTTGATTTGGACTGTTAGATGATGCCTCCTTAACAACTCCTTTCCGCCCTTCTGGAGAGTGGGAAACGGGTTTACCAATTTTATCAAGTTAAAATTTTACTTTTCTGCTTCCACCTTTCTACTTTTGCCCTTTCGGAAAGCCGACTTTCCATTGTGTTCGAAATTTGAACTCAATCCTTCTGCTTCCACATTTCCTCTTCCGCACTTTTCTTTTCCACCTTTTCGAGCTGTTGATTTACGCAGAAACCTTCTGGATCGTTGGATCTATGTGGAAGTCAGAAATTGGGTTTGTGACCCTTTTATAAGCGAAACTTGCATCTTCCACTTCCGTTTTTTTTCTTCTGCCTTTTGTGGAAAGCGGAAATCGGAAGATGGATCGTCCAATTTTTTTAGGAAGTTCAAACTTTAACTCTCTGAATCCACAATTCCGCTCCATTTTTTTCCCTGGATCGTTTATCTGAGTGGAAACCTTCTGAACTGTTGGATCTTGAAACTACAAAAGGAGAAAGTTGGGTTTCTAACTTGTCATGAGCAATCTTTTACCTTTTCCACTTTTGCTTTTCTGCTTCTTTCTGCACCGTTGATGTATACGGACTCATCCTTATCCGTGAGATCGCAAAAAATAGAAAGTGGAACTCTAACTTTTTACAAATGAAACTTGATATTTTCCACTTCTTCTTTTCCCTGGCCATCGACTTGTGCGGAAAACATTCTATAATGTTGATCTATGACTGTGGGATTCAGAAGACGGGACTCTATTACCAAAACCTGCATCTTTTCGCCTCTGCTTTTTCGCTTCCTCCTTTCCAGAAAGTGGAAATCAGACATCAGAAAATGAAAAATTAATCTTTCACGAAGTTCAAACCTTGGCTTTCCGATCCCACCTTTCTGCTTCCATCCTTTGCGGAAAGCAGAAATCGGAAGTCGAATTTGCTAATTTTTTCAAATTTTAAACTCTAACTTTTTTTCCTCCACCTTTCTCTTTTCCATCTTTCCGCACCGTTGATTTGTGCAGAAACCTTCAGGGTTGTCGTATCGTGAATTGCAAAGTCGGAAATCGGGTTTCTAACTTTTTCCATAAGAAAACTTGGTTTTTTCGACTCCGTTCTTCTGCTCCCGCATTTTCTTGGGTGTTTTATCTTGATCAAAGCGATTCTCAGTCGTTAATCTTAAATCAAAGTGGATTTTCTTCTACAGGTTTGTTTCTTGGTCGTGCCTAAGTAACGTTTTTACCAGAATCGCACTTCAGGCTTACGAAAAAAACTTTCTCCTCAAGCTTCTAGGGAAGACTAAGTATGCAGCGAGGCTTAACTAAGTTGGGAAACAAGTGTAAAAAATAAAAATAGAAGGAGGGGCCCTAAAATGTAAAAAAATTGGGGAATTAGTTGCAGCAGAAACACCTTCTTACCACTTTTCCACATCTTCTCTGATTCCCTACTCATTTTAATCTCTTCTATAAAATATCTTTAACTTCTACTTCAACTTAACTTTATGATTCTCTTTAAAAAACACATGTGGGGCTGGTTCAATAGGGGGGTTATACAACACCATTGTGCCATACTCTTCTCTACTTGATTCATATGAATCCTAAAGTCTCAACCCATTAAATACTTCTATTGTTCCTAGAATATCCTCATAATATGTTGATTCTACCACAGAAGGACTCTCCATAATCTCACTACACTTATATCCTCTATCACTTTCCTCTGATTCTTCTTCCTCGTATCCTCTCCAATGGGTTTTAGTGTCACTCACCTTCCCTTCTTCCACATCTTCCATTGATGTGTCCTCTTCTATGATTTGACTCTTTGTTCGTCTATCTCCTTATTCCTCCATTACGTCTACGCCTTCCTTTGGTGATCCATACCTTCCTTCATCTAGTGATCCACACTCTTCATCATGCCCCTTTGGCATGTCCCTTTTCTTGTTTTCTACTAAAATTCCTTCATCGAAATCTTCTATATCACTCCCTAATGTATCTGTCCTAACCTTCTATATGGATTCCTTTAGCGCATTCCTTCTCTAATATATTTCTTATCTTCTTATTCTTTATTCATGCAGGTCCATCTTTGCTTTCTTCCTTATTCCTTACTTCATGTATTTTCCCCTCTTATATCCCTTAACTCCCTTGGAACAATGGGTTTTAGTATTCCATCCTGTCTGGTTCCATGCACATAATCCCCTTCTCAACAAACAACATTTTTTCCAAGTAGGGATCTTTGATAATATTCTTTTCTAAGGTTTCATTTAATTTCTCCTTAACGTTACCAAAGAATTGGTTATACTCAATAGAAAACTCTGTTATTTACCCTTCTCTAATTCTATTGAACCAAAAATATATAACCCTTGTGCACTTGTTATCTACACTCTTCAACCTATATTTGGTTTCTTAATCCCATACAATCACTTCTTCTCTCTTCCAAACCACATTAAGCTCTACTTGTCTTTTTACCCATTCATACAATAAATAGGGAAATTTTTGAAAATAAATTCCATATGCTTCTAATTTTTTGTACCTTTGTAGCCATCATTAAGGGTCAATGTTTAGGTTTCAAGTCTCTTTCTCCACAAACTCCTCTTCCTTATTGGTCATCAAGACCTACGATTCCTCCCTCGTAGGTTTCCAACTCATACTTCTTCAAACCCTAACCTTTTTAATTGTCGAAAACAGAACCAATTGTTGGCGTAAAACTTAGACGCTAGGTTATAAATCCTTAACCAACAATACCCCTATCAGAAACAATATTTTCACTACCCGAGAGGGTAAGGTCTCACCCAAGACTCTCACATGGTTACTGAGACTTAATTAAGGCTAGGATTGAATAAGCATTTGACAACAATACATTCTCCATATTTTACAAATAATCAATATAGTAACACAAACAATATTATCATTCATTCATCTATAATACTCTACATCATTCATTCACATTGTATTCTCAATCATAGGTAGCATACAACAATGAACCCAAAACAGTCCCATCCTAAGGTTTTATACAAAATATGAGATAATTATAAGTTTCCCCTCTATATTTTAGCTAATACTAACAACGTAACTTAACCTTAACATATATTTCTATTTTCAAGTCACCATACAAAATAGTTATCAAGTTGGTACAAAATATATTGCGCATGCTTAATACAAAATATATTTCTTTTTACAAGGCTTATTACCATATGACTAATACAACACCAACAATGATAAGGACAATGATGATTATGATGATGTCTTTGAACCCATAAATTGTTAAGGGAGGAAATCTTGGGCTTATTCTCTAAAATAACATTTCAATCATCTAGATTGAAAAATCATACCTTTATCAACCACATATGACCTCCTAAGCATATTATCCTTTGGTTAAAAATAATACCTTTAAAACCACATATGACCTCCTAAGCATATTATCCTTTAGTTAAAAATAATACCTTTATCAACCACATATGACCTCCTAAGCATATGAAGTAAAGTGTGCATTTCGACACAATAGCTTGTATGGGCATTCTAGAAATTCATTTGGTTCTTCATATATGTTATATGTATACTTCAACATACATTCATACTTCAACTATATGCATCCGCTTTGACATGTGTACCAATTGTGCACTTCTATTGTCGATTGTTGTTGGTGTCATGTCACTACGTTGTTTCCTTGTTCTCTATACTTCTTCAAACTGGCTTCAAGGCCAATACCAATCCCAACAATATCACATGACAACATTGAGTCAAGGCCAACAATATTTTCGACGTCAATAATTTAATTCAACAATGTCACATTTAATATTCTATTTGACATCAATGACAACATTAAGTTTAACGTCATATTTGACATCAATGAAAACATTAAGTTTAACATCCTATTTGACATCAATGACAACATATAGTCTGACGGTCTCACCCTTTTTCATTGAAGGAAACACTTGGACTCTTCTATTGTTATACTCCCCCTTGTTGCATGCTTCTTTTAACTTATTTCTTTCTTTCCCTGTGTCCATTTATCCCCATTTGACATCAATGGCAAAGGGTTCCTTATCCATGTTATGTCTCTCTTGCATTGCTACTCCTAAATGTGAGAATCAATCATATTTTTGCACATTTATGGTTACTTTTGATAGTAATGACCAAGATCTCTAATGGCCTTGACCTTTCGTGACTCACCCTGAGTTATGTATTGGTACTTGTTGATCTTTATTGGGTTCTAATATTTCTGATACCTTTCTACAAGGAATTCCTTTCCTATTGATCATTGAAAAATTATTTTATTATAATGATTCTTCATTTACTCGTCATGTTAACTGCTCCACTTGTAACGTGACAATTTTTTTTGAAGTATAAGACATTTTCATTAACTGGTTTCCTCTTCTTTGAATTTTGTAACAAATCATCCACATGATTTAATCTCAACAAAAATTAGATTCAATTGACATGTCATTTAAGTACTCGAATGTCTTAACATTTTATATATGCATTGGTTATCCCTCATGTGAAAGTTTCAACATTAATTCAGGGAAAGTTGCCAATACGTTCATGCCACCATTTATGAATTTGATTATACATTTCCATCATTTCAATTTATCTGGAACCATTTAAGTGCATATGATTTATGACCACCACCAATCCTTATTTATGAACTATAAATGATTAAACATTCTTGGCATATTAAGCATAGACATATACATCAAATTTGTGCAAATCCTCCTTGTGCATAGCTTATGAGTGTCATTTTATAAATAACTCATAGCTTCACTCAGTACATTCATCTCCATTCCAAATCCTCTTCAGCGGATTAATTTCACTATGACCAATTTTCCTGAGACAATTCAATCATAGCAGCAATAATTTGAAAATCTCAAGACTAATTTGGAGCATTGGGTGTATTAGGCATGGGTCATAGATATTAAATAATGGTATGCCCAAATGCACATTAACCAGAATAATGCAGAAGAAATTTCAATCTTGGAGGACCGAGTTGAGCTATTTGAGAAAAAATAGAAGCATGCTCATTTTTATCACTTCTTATTTTTATCCATAAATTATCATTTTTCTTTCCTGAAGTGTATGGTATGGTATTCATTGAATGTCCTACTAAGCTTCAACAATTTTGTAGTTTGTGTCCAAAACTATCATGTGCATAGCACATTATGTATGAAAATATTTTGTAGGGTGTCCATAATCATTCCACCTTATGCATTTAATTGTATTGTTGAACATTTTCCTACTATAATTCATACATTCCATTGCTCTATGTCCATATTCATAACAAGAAAATAAATATTCTCTAAAGAATACCCCATACCTAGACTGAATTGGCTTTGATGACCTATTCCATTCTAGGTTATTTTGATAGGACATGCTAGCATGTTGTGGTTCCTTTTGACTTATTTATTCATAACCTTCCTTGTTGGATAAATTCAAAACATGTTCTTTTTCTATAACTTCATTTATTCCTTTTAACCAGCTCAAGGTGCTTTTATTGTCCCTATCCTTTTCAACTATCTTGCTGTAGTCAAGATTGGTTTTGTCATTTGGTGACCTTTGGTTTTTCAATATCTTGTGTAGAATTGATGAGTTTTTATTACAATTGACATTTTCTTCCTTGGTTCTTCTTTTGAATTATTCTAATTCCAACCTGAGATTGCAAGAAGTATTGTAACACCCTTGGACTAAACCCTAGTTTATAAATGTATTTATGTAAATTTTTATGAGTTCCTAGGTGGCAAAAATCATTGTATGTTTCTAAACATTAATATAAAATCTAAATTGGTTGTGGCTGAGTCAGAACACTAGATGATTTGGGAGTCATGTATTCACCTAGGATATTGAGGGGGTTGGGGGGGGATGTTAATATAGCCTAAAGGGCTAATTTTATAACCCTGTGTAACCCTATAAAACTTATAACTTTTTTTAACCACTAATATGCATGCTTAGTCTTGTAAAATTAATTTATGAGATGAAATATGGGTTAAGTAGAGATTAGTTGTAATTCTTACAAGTGTCGCATGGACGTAAAATATCCATGCAAATTTTTTGGATCGGGATTGGTGAAGAAATACCGAAAAAGGCATGCACAGAAGAGAGAATGGAAGTATGTGAAAAAATAGAACAATGTTGAAGAGAGAGTGCTAAAGTACAATGCAACAGAAGAGTATGATGCACATAGGGTGCTTAATTCACAATGCACAGAAGTAAATTGTGCATTGTGAAGGCTAAGAAATAAGGCATCATAGAGTGTAAAGAACACATTGTGTATATGCATAGCATAGAGTAGTGCATATCATGTAGAACTATGTGTGAACCGTTCGAAGAAGAATGTTGAAAATGGGTGTAGAGTGCATAGTGCACTAAAGTTAGAGTGTAGTTCATTGTATCCCATAACATGAAGCTAGAAGATAGAGATATATATCAATTGGAATCATTGGTGGACTATGAAAATAGATCAACAACTAGAACGAAGTGTCCAATTTGACTATTATGTAGTGGTAGTTGGGCCGGTGCAAAACCTAAATTCCCAAACCTAAACTTGCAAACCTTTGTTGTTGAATTTTTCCCTATTTTTGCCTCTGGTAGCTACAAAGAAATGGAAAATGGTGCATGAATTTAACTTAGTGGAATTCTAATCACGTATGACACTGACGGTTATCACTGTTGTGATATTAGAATGAAGCGAAGGTAATGGATTGCATATTTTGACATGGATTTGGTGGTAAGCCAGTAAATACTGATTGTAAAGTGAGGAAACTTGAGTAACTTGGGGTTGGTGATAAGTATGGTGGTGAATGCATGAGTATAATATTAGGGGTGGAGCTTTGTTGAGATATCTATGAGAAGATCTACCTATGGTTGGGTTTTGCATGGCTACCATGAAGCCAATTGTCAAATAATTTGATTTCAGATAAGTACATGAAACTACATGTTGATTCTAAAATTAATAAAGTATCTCATTGTGACAAAGATAAAATGAATGAAGACTTATTTCTTAATTGACAAGTTGTTATGCAAAATGTAATAGTCTTGATGAGAAATTAATTATATGATTTTTTTGGGTAAAATGGTTAATGACTACATGCTTGGGTATGAATTCCTTATGGTTTGGTATTGTAGGCTAAGAGAGTGTGTTCCCTAGTTATTATGTGAATACCTTGAACATGTTGAAGGTTTTTAAGTTTGTTAAATTTCCCAATGTTTCCCCAAGTTTGTAATTGTTTATGGCTATAAACAGTTTATACATGTTTCAGAATGTAATTCTTGGTTGAACTTTTGTTAAATAGCTTTGATGGATTGAGGTTGAGAATACAACCTGTTTGAAATTTCATAGATACTTATAAGCTAATAAGTTCAAATTTTAGTAGTTGTTTGACCCAATTTGATTAAGAACTCTTTAAGTTTGTTTCAGATTTTGGGGGTCTGTTGGAAGCCTCATAGATGGTCATTTTCAACCTGTGGTCATGTTGTACTTAGTTAATTTCCTCAAAAATCATGTTTTATTTATGTGTTGATCGATTTATTAGGTTAAAAAGGTGCCTCAACCTTGTTATTCAACCTGTCAGAACATAACATACTTTGCAAAGATGCTTTCCTAAAGTCTCCTTAAGGACCAATGCAATGGTTTTACCCATTCATCAGAATCAGGATTGTTTTGTAATGTTTGTGGACATTTTCTGATGCCCAAATTTCAATTTCCGATTCGGAAGCAGAAGTATTCATGTTTTTATCTCAATTAAAAGTTCAGACGTGTTGATAGCAAGAGTGTTGACTTGTTGAATACATAGTTGTCATTGATGTCAAAAGTATTCACAAATGACAAAGGAACAATCAGTCGAGATGGTGGCAGACTGAAGGTTGTAGGTATCCACAAGAAACAAAGGAATAACCTTGTTGCAGGATGAATAAACCTATAGCAAGTTGAATGAATAAGATCAATCATCCAATGTTGTGGTTGAATAAACTATCACAGACGATATCCGCAAAGAAATCATGTAGATTCGCAAAGTCATGATGGGATCCGATGAATACGGATCAATTTTCGTAAACCACAAAAGATCTGATGGTCCAGGAGAAATCCATGAGGAAAGGTGCATGGTAAATAATGGGTCTACGAAGATCTCTGAGATCCACGCTAAAAGGTAAATCAACGGTTGTGGAGAAGACCGCAAAGATCCGACAGTTGAAAAATTGTGGAGGAAAAGTTGTGGGGAGGCAACTTTGGAAAGTTGGTCGAACATCCAACATCCTGCAATCTAGAAATAAGATGACTAAGATCAATATCGCTGAAAATAGATCAACGGTGCAGAAATACCATTGCGGAAAAGAATATTACAGAAAGGAAATTGCGGAAGTCCAAAAATCGGAGAGAACGATTTTGCATCCTGCATCTTGCAATCCGCAAGATCAACGGTCAGGAATGACTCCGCAAAAGATCGACGATGCGGAAAAGAAAATTGTGGAAAGAAGTTTGCAAAAAGGATAAAAAGGATTATTGACATCCCGCATCTCGCATTTCGCAAACTGGAGATCGACGGTCAGGAAAAACGCCTGACGAATATCGACGGTCAAAAATCATTGTGAGGTAATTTTGATTCAGAAAGGGGATTTCAAGGAGGAAATATTAGAACATATCTAAGTTCCATATCATACTTGACATTAGGACCAATGGCTTCGATTAAAACTGGTAAATATCATTAACAGTTTTGCATTGCGGAAATATCACAGAACGATAAACAGGGCTGCAAAATTGAGATCTGAGGCTGAGGGAGGAATGAAACGTTGAAATTTGGTGAAGGAATGCGATGAATTGAAGAGGTAAGTGTTATTTGGGTGTGTTTGTAAACAAACAGTGATGACCCAAATCGAAAAGACACAACAATGAAGAGTTGCATTGAAACGATGAAGGTACTCGGTATTGAAATGAATTTGTGTGTTCTAAATAAGGTGTCTATGTTAATAAGTTTAATAGAGTCCATAGTGAATAGATTACAGTTATTCCACAGTCTAAATAAAATCAGATTAGGGTGGCAAGGCGTTGCTAGGGCATACCACAGGTCTGCAGGGGGTCAAAGCCTCCTTCCAGTCGTAGCTGGAGAACAGGGTGTCGTAGCATCCTTGTTGTAAAAAATAGGTAGAAAACCATAAGGGGTGTTGTAGCATCCTAGTTTGTAGCTGCAGGAAAAACCTAGGGTGTATCTTGCATCCTTTTTGTTGTAGTAGATAAACAATTTTGTACATTCTGCGTATTAATGAGTATGAGTTGGTGGTTTTCTCTTTGAGGTTTCCACGATAAAATTTGTGTCATAATTGTTGTTTTTTTTTGTGTTTTATTTTTAAAAAAGTCAATACTTATTCACCCCACCCTCTAAGTATTGTGGGATAAACCAACAATTGGTATCGGAGCAGGTTCCTTCGCAACAACTTAACCACTGGAAGGAAGATCCCATTCAAAGAACAGAATGGATCAACAAGAAGGACTATCCACTAAAAAACCTCCACTGTTTACTGGAGACAATTATGTGTACTAGAGTGTTAGAATGAGATTTCATCTGATGTCCCTGGGGTGGAAGGTTTGTGCAGAAACTGAAAAAGAAATTAACATTGGAAACCTACAGACACAATTGACTTAGGAGAATATGAAGGTAACGCCAAAGCTCTAAATGCAATCTTAAGTGGCTTAACACAATCAGTATTTACTAAAGTTATGCAATGCACATCTGCCAAACAAGCTTGGGATAAATTAAAAATAATCTATGAAGGAGAATCTAAAGTCAAAGAATCCAAACTTCAAACATATAGAAGTAAGTATGAAAGTCTTAACAGGAAAGAAGAAGAGAATATTGGTGAATATCTTCTTCATTTAGATGAATTTGTTAATGTGATCTGAGGGCTTGGAGGAAAACTAAAAGAAAAGGTAGTGGTAAGTAAAGTACTAAGAACATTACCAATGAGGTATAACCCAAAAGTATCCACCTTAGAAAAATGAGACAATCTTAAAAACATGACAATGGATGAGCTACATGGAATTCTCACTGCATACGAAATGAGAACATGACAAAATGGATCTTCAAGAAAGGAAGCATCCTTTAATTCCACCTTAAAAAATCAATCAGAAAATCCAAATGATGAGGAAGCTCTTTTCATCAGTAAACTTGAGAAATGGACATGAAAGTACAAGGGAAAATTAGCTTTAAAGTATTTTAATTGTGGAAGGAATAGACATTTTTCCTCCAAATGCACCTACACTAAACAAGATGAGAATGAAGAAAAAGAAACTTCAAAATTCAGAAGAGGTAAACCATGAAGCAAGAAAAAATCCTATGGGAACAAGAAAATTGTTTACACCATGGAAGATAGTGAAGATTCAAATTAAAGTGAAATTGAAGAAACTGAAGTCTTATTTATGGGTCTAGACATTCAAACCTTAAATAGTGACTCATATGTAGAGGGAGAAGTGGACCTAAGAGCTGAACTTGTTAGTGCTCTTGAAGAACTTGACAAAAGAATAAATAAGAACAAACAGTTGATTCTTATCATCAGTTAGTTGGAAGCCCAACTTCTAGAATCTCAAAAGTTTGAAAAGGATCTGAACCTTCAGCTCAAACAAAGAATACAGGAGTCTAAAAAACTTGTAGAGGAGATCACACAATTCAATAGAAATCTTAATGAAGGATCCATCAATCAAAGTTTGAGAACAACTCAAGGATTCTAGATGAAATTCTGAGTGGCCAAAAACCATCAAATGATAAGTTTGGTTTGGGGTTTGTTAAAGCAAAGAAGCCATAAAATTTTCCCGTCGCTAATAAAAAAGGAGGTAAGAAAAGTTATGATGAAATACTGAAGACTCTAGCAAAAAGAGAACTTAGAAGTAAACAAGAAAGATGGCTTAATTTCTCAAGATAAAACCAGAAATAATATAACACCCAAAAGACCAAATAGATATCTACAGATCTTTTTAGGTTACTGCTATTCTTGTAATATTTTGGTCATAAAGATTTAAATTGTAGAACTAAAAGAAAGGAATCTGAATACAAGAAAAAGCCATCAAGCATTAAGACAAACGGAAAGAAGAATATGTTTTCACTACTCCAACAATATGACATAGAATGCTATAATTGTAATAACCATGGGCATATGGAAAGGGATTGCAAACTAAAAACTCCTACAAGGAATACTATTGCAACTCAATCTCAGAGTACCAAGAAAAAGAAATATTGGAGAGAAAAGGAAGAAAATGAAAGTTCCATGATTGCTCTATGTGCAATTGAAAGCCAAAACCTATGGCACTTGGACAGTGGTTGCTCAAAACATAGTGACTGGTGACTCAAGAAAATTCATTACACTAAAGGATAATAAAGGAAAAGTCACTTTTGGAGATAGTCTATCTTCCAAAATAATTGGCAAAGGAACGGTTGTTTTCAATAGTAAGATCAAAGCAGAAAATGTCTTGCTAGTTGAAAACCTCAAGCCTAATATTATCACTGTAAGTCAAAGATGCGACCAAGGTTACATTTGCATATTTGACTTAGAAAAATGTGAAATCAAAAATAAGAAATCAGGGAAGATAGTTGGCATTGCCATGAGAAATGCAAACAATGTATACATCTTGGAAAATGAAAACCAAAGATATTTAAGCATGATAGATGAAACTTAGTTGTGGCACAGAAGATTGGGACACCTAAGTTTTGACAACCTTGCCAAAATAAGCCCAAAAGAAGATGTAAGAGATCTACCAAAAATTGTAGCCCCTCTAAACGCAGTATGTAAACATTCTCAACATGGGAAGTAAACCAGAGCCAATTTCAAGACCAAGGAGCATATGACCTCACACCCTCTTGAAATAGTACACGCAGACCTTTGTGGACCAACCAGAACTAAAAGTCTGTGAGGAGATCACTATTTCATGTTGCTCATTGATGATTACACAAGGATGACCTTGGTAGCCTTTCTCAAAGTAAAATCAGAAGCTTTTGAAAAACTTAAGATCTTCAAAGCAATGGCTGAAAATGAGTATGGTGTGAAAATCAAGTTTTTGGGATCAGATAATGGGGGAGAATTTACTTCAAATGAATTCAATGAATTCTGTGAAAATCATGGAATTAAGAGACATTTTTTAGCTGCAAAAACTCCATAGTAGAATGGGGTTGTTGAAACAAAAAACAGAACAGTCCAAGAAGCTGCTAGAACAATGCTTAATGAAGAAAAATTATCATATTATTTTTGGAGAGAAGTTGTATACACATATGTCTACACACTTAACATAGTACAAATCAAAGTAAATAAGGATAAGACTCCCTATGAATTATGGTATGGAAGACCAGCATCCGTCAAATATTTTAAAGTGTTTGGCAGTAAATGTTACATCAAAATAAACGAGGACGACCTTGGGAAATTTGACTCTAGCTGGATTGATGAAGGGATCTTTCTAGGATATTCATCCACCAAAAAGGCATATATATGTTTCAATAAAATACTACATAAAATTGAATAAAGTACCGATGTAAAGATAGATGATGTAAAACCAAGGAAAGAAGAAGACCCTGAAAATAGTAATACATGTGATGACAATACTGAAGAGTTGCAGAAAGACAAGAGTATTCATAACAAAGAAAAAGACAAATAAGAGGAAGATACGCAGGAAGATGAATAAGATTCCTCTATACCCGACACCAAAACTCAATCTAGAAGGATACAAAAAGACCATCCAGAATCATAGATCATAGGTGATAAAAATGTTGGGGTCAAAAAAAGAAGACAACTACTAGGTGTTGAACAAGCCCTACTATCAATCATAGAACCCAAGAAATTTATAGAAGTTAGAAAAAGTGATGAATGGGTCAAATCCATGAATGAAGAACTGGATCAAATTGAAAAAAATGAGACCTGGGAACTTGATCCAAGAACTAAATATAAGAACATTGTAGGAACCAAATGGATTTTTAAAAATAAGTTCAATGAAGATGGTCAAGTAATAAGAAAAAAAGCAAGATTGGTGTGTAAGGGGTATGCCCAAGTGGAAGGTATTGATTTTGAAGAAAATTATGCTCATGTAGCTCATCTTGAAGCAATAAGAATGTTTTTAGCACTCTCATGCCATAAAAAATTCAAAGTATATCAAATGGATGCCAAGTCTGCATTCCTAAATGGAAAATTAGAAGAAGAAGTATATATTGAACAACCTGAAGGATTTCTCTTGTCAGAGAGCAATGACTATGTCTGTAAACTGAAGAAGGATCTCTATGGTCTCAAACAAGATCCAAGGGCATGGTTTACAGGACTAGACAGCTACTTAAAACAACAAGGTTTTAAAAGAGGAGCCAGTGAAAGTAATCTTTACCTAAAGATTGAAGACAAAAAGATGATCATTTTTGTTGTCTATGTGGACGATATCATATTTGGAAGCAATATTCAAATCCTAAGTGTAGATTTTTCCTCTGAAATGAAGAAAGAATTTGAAATGTCAATGTTGGGGGAATTAACTTTATTTCTAGGATTACAAGTTTACCAAACAAATGAAGGAATTTTCATCTCTCAAACTAAGTACATCAAATATATGTTGATAAAGTTTAAAATGGAAGATTCCAAACCTGTGGGTACTCCAATGATCACCGGGTACAAGTTAAGTAAGGATGATGAATCTGTGGAAGTAGATCATACCATGTTTAGATCCATGATTGGCAGTCTGCTATATGTGACGGCCACAAGACCAAATGTGATGCAAGTTGTTGGATTGGTGGCTAGATTCCAGTCAGCTCCCAAAGAAACACATGTAGCAGCCATAAAGAGGATTTTCAGATATCTAAAAGGTACCATGGAGTATTGTTTATGGTATCCAAAAGGACAATAGTTTACCTTGAAACCATTTACTGATGCAGATTGGGAAGGAAGTGTTGACGATCGAAAAAGTACTAGTGGAGCAGCATTTTTTCTAGGAAGTTGTTTAGTATCATGGTCAAGTAAAAAATAATCCTCCATTTCACTCTCTACAGCATAACCAGAATATATTGATTCCGCCTCATGTTGCACTCAAGTTATTTGGATGAGACAAACCCTAGAAGATCTACTTGTAAAATATGAACATCCAATAGTGATCAATTGTGATAACACTAGTGCTATAAATATATCTAAAAATCCTATCATGCATTCTAAGACAAAACATACACCAATCAAGTATCACTATCTAAGAGAAAAAGTATCTCAAAAAGCTGTCAAATTAGAATACATTGACACAAAAGAACAGACTACTGACATTTTTACCAAACCAGTACCTAAGGAATCCTTTGAGTGTCTTAGACAGAAAATGGGAGTAATATCGTTACAAAAGTACTAAGAGGAGAAAGCTAAATCTCAGGGGGAGAAATGCCGACAAGGGGAGCTGTCAGACAGAAAGGTTCCTTTTTCATTGTTTTCAAATGGGGAGAATGTTTAGAGGATTGCTATTGATGCCAAAGGGGGGTATTGTTGAATATATAGTTGTCATTGATGTCAAAAGTAATCACAAATGACAAAGGAATAATCAGTGGAGATGGTGGCATACTGTAGGTTGTAGGTATCCAGAATAAACAAAGGAATAACCCTATTACAGGGTGAATGAAAAATGAATAACCTTATAGCAAGTTGAACAACTAAGATCGATCATCCAATATTGTTGTGGCTGAATAAACTGTCGCTGAGATTTCCGGAAAGAAATCATCCAGATATGCAAAGTCATGATGATATCCAATGAATAAGGTGTGGAAATTGAACCCATTTGTTAGAACAATTACACTCACAATAATTGCCGATTACACATGCAAATTACTCACAAAAGAGATTGAATATGGAGCTAAACACTAAACTGTATTGAATAAGTGTACAATAGCCAACCATGTGAAGTCATAGCCTGCCACAATAAATAATTACATGAGATATTTGAATGCATGAAGATGCCATTCGAATTTAGTCAAAAGCAGACTTACTAAATCTAAGCAAATCCCCCATAGGTGCATAAATCACATTCCAAATCTGTCTAGGAGCTCATGAATTGGAAAAAGCAATTAGGCAAGCTAATAGATGGTGGAAGGAAAACTCATACATGATTTTCATAGGAGAAAAGAGTGGAGGATGTGGAGGACAAAAAAAAAGTTAACTTCACCTAGTCAAACTTTCCCAATTGCCTTAAAACACTGAAAAAGTAGGCAATAAAGCAGAAAAAGAAGGCATGCACTAGGGAGGCTAGGAATAAAGTAGATTTGATTCCAGGAGGTTTCCCAAGTGCTCCATGACTCAAAATTAGCAATTTTGACCACTATGGATGTGTGGAGGACAACTTGCATAAGGTGGAATATGGAAACTAGGCAAATAAGACAAAAATTGGATTAATTAATGTCTAAGGTAGCTAACTATGGGTTGATTATTCTAACACCCCCCCTTAAGCCTGACTTATGAGTAAAATATCAGAAAATTATAGGGCCTAGCAACAAGGCTTAGTCACCCTTTACATACTGCATGTCCATTTAACCAAGGAAAGAGGCAAAAACCCAGTGGGAAAAATCCTCCCTTAAACATGGACTGTAAAACAAAATTTGGAAATCTTGTCATCACTCATGCTTCATAGCATGATCAGAAATCCCCAGCAGTGATTTGATATTGCTGATTGTCTTCTCACAAAAAACTTTGGTGAACATATCTGCTACTTGTTCTGAAGATGAACATAAGAGTAGGTGAATGGTGCCATCATGCACAAGCTGTCTGATGTAGTGCATATGGATCTCAATGTGTTTGGTTCTCTACTTCTGAACTGGATCATTGCAGATTCAAATGGTACTCTAATTATCACAGTAGATAGTAGTTGATTATTCTGATTCGAAGCCACACTCTCCAAGTAACCCCTGCAACCATAAACATTGAGTTGTTGCATTTACAACTCCTCTGTA
>LPNX010737926.1:29912-50516 GCA_001517045.1 Pseudotsuga menziesii
GACTGATCCATGTATCTTAAAGCCACACTTACTGCCTAAGAAATATCAGGTCTAGTATGTGTAAGATACAACAAACATCCAATCAATTTCCTATACAGTGTATTGTTTACCATAGGTGAAGAATCAACTTCTTCAAGCTTCACTCCTGAAAGGAAAGGAGTCTTGATTGGCTTGCAATCCTTCATTTTGAATTTCTTCAGCAAATCCAAGGCATAATTGGACTGATGCACTTTGATTCCATCTTTGGTTTGAGCAATCTCGAGACCCAAGAATTGGCTCAATAGCCCCAAATCTGTCATGGAGAAGGCATGGTTCATTGCATCCTTCAAGGAGGAAATTTCATCTTTTGAGCTTCCTGTAATGAGGAGGTCATCAACATACAAAAAAATTATCATTAATGAACCATGAATCAGCTTCAAATAGACATTTGGATCTGACTTGCATCGAACAAAATTCAGTGATAGCAGAAAGCTATCAATCTTGGCATACCAAGCCCTGGGGGCTTGCTTAAGCCCATACAATGACTTCTTTATCCTACACACAAGAGATGGGTTAGTAGCAAATCCTTGAGGCTGCTGCATGTATATCTCTTCAGTGAGATCTCCATTCAGGAAAGCACACTTCACATCCATGTGATGTACTTCCCATTGCTTTGAAGCTGCAATGGCTAAGGCTAGCCTGATGGAGTCCATCTTTGCCACTGGTGCAAAGGTCTCATTGTAGTCTATGCCATGAACCTGTGAGTAGCCCTTGGCTACCAATCTGGCCTTTTACTTCAGAGGTGAACAATCAGCAGCAAATTTGGTTTTGTACACCCACTTACACTGAACTAGCTTCCTCCCTGGGGGAAG
Organism: Pseudotsuga menziesii; assembly: GCA_001517045.1. Classification (NCBI taxonomy): domain Eukaryota; kingdom Viridiplantae; phylum Streptophyta; class Pinopsida; order Pinales; family Pinaceae; genus Pseudotsuga; species Pseudotsuga menziesii. Next base: position 30,764 of record LPNX010737926.1, read on the forward strand.
ATCAACCAGCTCCCAAGTGTTGCTCTTCTGGAGTGAGCTGAACTCTTCCTTCATGGATGCTTTCCATCTTGGATCATTTACTACATACTCATATGTATATGGATCTGAGTCAACCATCAGATAGCATTTATCTGCAAACATAGGATCTTTCATGCACAGAGTACTCTCAAACTGAGATCTAGTCCTCCTAGGATCATTAGGATTTCCAGCTAGTTCTCCAGCTGCATGAATGGTCTTGGCTGCCCATTTTGGTCTTGTAGGAATGCTAGGATATGAAATAAAATCATCATTATAAGACATATCAGAATCAGCATGTTCAACTATCTCTTCACTTACATTCAGAGGTTCTGGTGGTGAAGAGGATTCTCCAACTTCCACTGCTGCTAGGGGCTCTTCTTGAAACTGAACACAACTTTCAATGAAGGATTTGTTTGTGCTCAAATTGATCAGGTTTTAACCTTTTGAATATTTATAGTACCCAACAAATAGACACTCTTGGCTTTGGGGCTACAAATCCTTCCTATTTTCTGTTGGAATTCTAGCCCAAGCCCTTGAGCCAAAAATCCTGAAATGGGTCACATCCAGCTTGTGCCCACTCCATGCTTCAAAAGGAGTCATACCATCAAGATGTTTATGAGGAACCCTATTCTGGATATAGGCTGCACAATTTATAGCTTCGGCCCAGTACTTTGGTAGAAAAGTATTAGCCTCCATCATGCAGGTTGCCATCTCTTTCAGTGATCTGTTCTTCCCCTCAGCAACACCATTCTGCTGTAGTGTGTAAGGGATAAAATGATGCGTCTGCACAATATTGAATAAAATCATACTTGACATACTCACCACCATTTTCATATCTAAGTACCTTGAGTTTCCTCCCAGACTGGTTGTCAACCAAAGCCTTAAAGACTTTGAAGAGGCCAAAAACTTCAGACTTGTGTTTCAAGAAGTAAACCCAGCAATACCTGGAAAAGTCATCTATGAAAGTCAATGCATATTTGGCCTGACTCATTGACATATGAGGAAATGGGCCAGCAACATCACTATGGATCAACTCAAGAGGTGCATAGGTTCTCTCATGAATAGCTCTCTCAAATTTATGCTCTGGGTGTTTTCCTAAGATGCAACCTTGACAGACTCCTTTGGAAAACTTAATCTTTGGTAACCCTATGACCATTTCTTTTTCACTAAGATCAGAAAGATACTTGTAATTTATGTGGCCAAATATTTCATGCCAAATCTTTCTTGCCTCATTAGCATGAATTAGAAGAGCAGAGGGGTTTGAGTAGGGTAGGAAGTGTGAGAACATGTATACCTTCGAAGTATGATTTGCAACTCCTTTTGCAATGACTTTACCACTTGAGATATCTGTGATCTCAACTTCATTAGGGGAGAATATGACCTTCTTTGGAGACCCTGTGTGGGTCATCTGATACACTGATAAGAGGTTAGAGGCAAGACCTGGAACATACAACACATTACTGAACTTACCATGGTCAAGATCAATCCTCCCTTTTCCCAAACTTTCAGTGAGAGAGTCATCTCCCAGTACTATTGGTGGACCTTTCAACATGTCAAGTGATGTGAATGCCTCCTTGGTTGAAACCATATGTATTGAAGCTCCAAAATCAATGATGAAACTAGGTGAGCTTGATGTGCCAGCAACCAATGCATGAACTCTCTCTCTGTCTTCTGAATTTGATCCTCCTTCCCTCTTCTTTGAGCTGTCTGGAATGGAGATGCCATTCTTCTCTAAGAGTTGGGTCAGCATGTCTATTTGCTTCTTCATGTAAGAGATCTTAGAATGATTTCCCTTACTACAATATGCGCACTTCCTCATTTCTCCTTTGTTCTTCTTCTTCTGGTAGTTCTTCTTGGAACCTTGAGGCTCCTCTGGAGACTTGTTCTTGTCTCTCTTTTGCTCAAGTGGATTTTTAGCTTTCTTCTTGATTTTTGAATCCGCCCTCGAATCTCTAGAAACTAGAGCTTGGTCTTTGGATGGTTTGATGGTGCCCATCATCACTAATTTATCTTGTTCTTGTGTGAGAGATTCCACGAAATCTGTAAGGCTAGGAATTTTCCAGGCTCGAGCTATCAACTTTGTGGCATAGAAGGTTGAAACAAACACTGAATAGTCAAGGCCAAGCTTTGAGAGTATGGCCAAGACCAGCTGATCATCCTTCTTTTCGATCCCACATTGTTTTAGCTGCAAAACAAGTGATTTGAACTTGCAAAAATAGAGTTGCAGGGATTCAAAGTTATTGGGACTCAGTGAGATCAATTCATTTTCAATTTGATGTCCCCTCATCTCATCTATCTTTGCAAAAATATCAACAAGCTTCTCCCATACTTCATTCGGTGATGTCAATCCATCAAGATGGAAAAGGAGGTCTCTGGATATACTCAGACACAGGAGACCACAGGCCTCATCCCTCCGGTTGTGCCATTTTATCTTCTCTGCAGCTGCATTGGGCTCTGCTTCTATTGCCATAGTCACTCTATAGAGGCCTTTTTCTCTCAACAGTATCTCCATCTCTTCTTTCCATTCAAAGAATTTAAATGGAGTCAAGATGATCTTCTGAGATTGATCCATAGCTCAGAAATTGTCCCATCAGTCAGCAGAATGCTCCCGGTCAATGATGTCAAACCTGCAAAACAAATTGGAAGGAGAGAAATCAATATACAAAGGATCTAATACCATGTGGAAATTGAACCCAGTTGTTATAACAATTACACTCACAACAATTGCCAATTACACATGCAAATTACTCACAAAAGAGACTGAATATGGAGCTGAACACTAAACTGTATTGAATAAGTGTACAATAGCCAACCCTGTGAAGTCATAGGCTACCACAATAAATAATTACATGAGATATTTCAATGCATGAATATTCCATTCAAATTTAGTCAAAAGCAGGCTTACTAAATCTAAGCAAATCCTCCATAGGCGCATAAAGCACATTCCAAATATGTCTAGAAGCTCACGAATTGGAAAAATAAATTAGGCAAGATAATATATGGTGGAAGGACAACTCATACATGCTTTTCATAGGAGAAAATACTGGAGGATGTGGAGGACAAAAAACAAGTTAACTTCACCTAGTCAAACTTTCCAAATTGCCTTAAAACATTGAAAAAGCAGGCAATAAAGGAAAAAAAGCAGGCATGCGCTAGGGAGGCTAGGAATAAATCATTTTTGATTCCAGGAGGTTTCCCAAGTGCTCCATGACTCAAAATTAGCAATTTTGACCACTATGGATGTGTGGAGGACAACTTGCATAAGGTGGAATATGGAAACTAGGCAAATAAGACAAAACATGGATTAATTAATGTCTAAGGTAGCTAACTATGGGTTGATTATTCTAACATAAGGATCAGTTTTCATAAACCAAAAAATATCTGATGATCTAGGAGAAATCTGTGACGAAATATGAAAGGGTGATAACAAGTCTACAAATATTTGTGAGATCCATGCTAAAAGGTCAATCGACGGTCGTGGAGAAGACCACAAAGATCCGACGGTTGAAAAGTTGAGGAGGAAAAGTTGCGGGGAGGAAACTTTGGAAAGTTGGTCAGGCCTCCCACAACATGCAATCTGGAGATCGGATGGCTGAGATCAATCTCACCAAAAATAGATCAACGGTGTGGAAATACCATTGCGGAAAATAATATTGCAGAAATTAAATTGCGGAAGTCTGAAAATCGGAGACCGCGATTCTGCATCCCACAATTCGCAAGATCAATGGTCAGGAATGAATCCGTAAAAGATCGATGCTGTAGAAAAGAGGACTGTGAAAAGAATTTTTTAGAAAGGATAAAAAGGATGATTGACATCCTGCATCCCACATCCCACAAACTGGATATTGACGGTCAAGAAAAACTCCCGATGAAGATCAACAGTCAGAAATCGTTGTGAGGTAATTTTGGTATGGAAAGGGGATTTCAAGGAGGAAATCTGTAGAACAAATCTACAGTCTAGATTGTACTTGACAGTAGGATCAATGGCTCCCATCAAAACTGGTAAATATCATTTAGAGTTTTGCATTGTGGAAATATCAGAGAACGATAAACAGGGCGGCGAAATTGAGATCTGAGGCTGAGGGAGGAATTGAGATTTGGTGAAGGAATGCGATGAATTGAATAGGTAAGTGTTATTTGGGTGTGTTTGTAAACAAACAGTCATGACCCAAATTGAAAATACGCAGCAATGAATAGTTGCATTGATGAAGGTACTAGGTATTTAAATGAATTTTTGTGTTCTAAATAAGGTGTCAATGTTAATAAGTTTAATAGAGTCCATAGTGAATAGCTTACATCTATTCCATAGTCTGAATAAAATCATATTAGGGTGTAAGGGAGGTGCTAGGGCAGACCATGGGTCTACAGGGGGTCGAAGCCTCCTTCCAGTTGTAGCTAGAGAATAAGGTGTCATAGCATCCTTATCTGTTAAAAACCGGCAGGAAACCATAAGGGGTGTTGTAGCATCCTAGTCTGTAGTTGTAGGAAAAACCTAGGGTGTATCTTGCATCCTTTCTGTTGTAGCAGATAAATGATTTTGTAAATTCATCTTATTAATGAGTATGAGTTGGTGGTTTTCTCTTTGAGGTTTCCATGATAAAATCTGTGTCATAATTGTTGATTATTTTTGTGTTTTAGTTTAAAAAAGGTCAATATTGATTCACCCCCCCTCTCAGTATTGTGGGATAAACTAACATGACTCCCGACATCTGATGTGCAAACATCAAAATTGGTAGGTTGATTGTTGTCAACATCCTCATTATGTGTAAAATTTCGACTTGCGATGTGTCGATGTTTGGATCGACAAGTCAGAAGGGCTATTATAGTTTTTGTTCGGCAGGTTCTGACTTCCGACTTCATATTTCTGATGTCAGGATCGGTAATTCGAAAGGGCCATGTTATTTATGTGTTTCTAGTGTCGGCTTTTTGATTTTTGACTCCCAATGTTAGAAAGATTGAAAAGGCATTGTAGAGTCGAGATGGTGGAAATAATCCATCAGGATTGATTTTTAAGCAATTGTTTGGATATGTTTGATTCTTATTTAAGAGCGTTTGATTTCTATATAATTAAGCTTCCGCTATGTAGAGAATTGTTATTGTTCTTTGGTTTTTTTGTTTGAAAATTTTATTAAACCTTGTAGGTGTTATCCTGTTATAAGGGTTTATTGTATCAATGTGTGTTTGGGTAATGTAAGAGAACGTTATAGGATGGTATCTAAGAACGTTTTGTATATTCTTACTTTATGAAAAAAGGTATGTTTTACTTGTTTGAATGGTAATGTAAGAGGGTGCACTACATGCACCTTCTTCCTTCGTTAGCTAACATTTCAGGACTTTCTCTCTTCCTTTGAATTGCTCAAGTTGGAGTTTTAACCCACTAACTAGAATTTTTGAATCATTCAAAGCTTCTAAATTTTTATTATTTAACTTATTCCTATATACTTCTTCTATTAGAATATCAATTTCTTCTTTCAAGTTTATGATATTATTCTTCTTGTTCTTGATGGGTTTTCACCATCATCATTGAAGTAAATCATTTCCTTGGTAACTTGTTCATGCTATCTCGTTCTTTTCTTTTGGACTCCTTAAGAAATTGTTGTAGAAGCTTATTCTTCTTCTGGGATCTTTCCTTTTCTTCTATAATGGACATTTAATTTTACTTTCAAGAATATATAGGTCATCGCTTGACACTTAGACATATGATTCGTATTATGACCCTTCAACCTCTTCTAGTATTGCTAAAACATATACCTTAAGCTTAGTTATATATTTTTCTTCATTTGTAATAAAGCAGTCATCCTCATTATTTGAATTCATGCAATCCGAATGTCTAGGAAAGTACATACCTTCATCAATTTCATTTTCAAATTATTCTTATGTTGAGTTTGAGTGTTGCATCTAGTCTTTGTACAAGTTATATTTTATGTTGTTCACTTCGACATGAAAAAAATTATCCATCTTAAGACATAATTCTTTAGTAAATGTGCATTGTCCCATTTTTTCTTTGACTTGATCTACTAAGATGTCAAATATAGCCTCCATTGTTGTTAAGTCATTTTCTTGGCTTCCTTTTTAGTTAAATGTTTTGATTTGTTTCTTACATTGCTATATTTACATGGAATTGTCTCCCAAACGCCTATTCCATTTCTTTTTAGATACCCTTTCATATTTTCTCTCCAAGAAGAGTGGGATGTCCCCTCAAAGAAAATAACTTAGTTTGTAGTTGACATTGATTTCCCATCCATTTGTGTTCTCAAGGGATCTTCCTCTAGTTGTTAGTTTTTTTATGAAGGAACCTTGCTCTGATACCAATTGTTGAACACATCAACTACACTGAGAGGAGGGGGGTGAATAAGTGTAACATATATTCAATTAAATATTTCTATCAATTTTCATGTCATAGTTGTTATGTATAATATAGATTGCACTATATAAATAATAAACATTACAAACTAGTGACACCAAGAATATTTTTTGAATTTTAGATAGATAATTCAGTACATCTATTTTAGAAGACACCAATCTTCGGGTTTCTCAACACCAATTGAGAGATTATGGATCCAACCCTCAATGTCAGACCCAAATCATTGATAGAATCAAACCTATCATGAGGAATTCAATCCTCGGTGCAAGACCTATCTTGTCTACTGAAGATATCAGCCTCCATTGAGTGACACTAGTTAAGACTGATGCAAAATATCATCTTTAGAGTTCCTTTATATTTGGTTGAAATAATGTGATATTACTACATATGTTCCTTCTTACTACATTCTTCGACCATGGTTATAACAATAACCACCACTTATTACCTTACTCTAAAGTCTTAGCCAATTTTAATTGCATTTATGCATTGATAAGCTATATATTGGACTTAGGGAAGTTAATCTAGCATAAAAAATAGTTAATTTGTTGCTTTCACACCTACAAGAGTTCTCCAGATCAGTCAAAATCCACATTTATTCCCTCATTTATGACAGTTGAGCTCTCATTCCTTGAATTGGGGAATTGTGGTTGACTAGGAGCGTTAGAGGTGACTTTAGCCCAAATTTTGGAATGTTGGAGCATTTAATGACCATCTTGAGCCTCCCACTCACCTTATTTTGCACAAACATGCATGCCAAGGAGTCATTATTGCTTCATCACACTTCAGTCATGTACAAACCACCATTCGTGACCATTTTGGCTGATTTGGAGCGAGTTTGGCCCACGTAGGGGGGATTGACGTCAATTAGGCCAATTTCACATGTACACACATATTTGGATTCCAAAAGCCTCTAAAATTTATCTATATGTAATATATACATGTACTTAACATATTCACATGTTATACAGTCAAATAATATCCAGTTTCTGTTCACATTGTGTATGTAAAATTGTTCATCTTTCATGCTTTTTTGCTGCTTTTTGCAAGTAATTCGATTTGTGAGTTTCTATAAGGCTCCTAGATATTTATTTAGATTGAAATTATCACATGGTATTAGATCCAAGTGGATCTAAGTGGATTTTCATATTAATCTTGAGTGTTTCAGCTGCATTTTTTAGAGAAATTCCAGATAAAATTGAGTGTTTTTGCAGGACTTTCAACAAATTTCTCACCATTAGCGCAAGCAGAAATGGAATCAAGCCACATATTGATTTACCCAATAAATTTATTTGAATGGAAGGTAGAAATAGTTATTCAATTGAGATCTAAGGGTCTCTACAGAGTTACCATGGGCATAGAAGTGGAGCCAAACTCTGTTGTAGAGAAAGCTAAGTACTTCAATAGACTTGATGAAGCCTATGGATTGTTATGCTTGAATATTTCAAGAGAGATATTATTTCATATAGACAGTTTGACAACCCCAAATGAAGTCTAGGTTAAACTAGAATCACTCTTTGGGAAAACTGATGAATTGAGAGGACATCATCTTGAAAACAATCTCATTTTCCTAAGCCCAACGCATTTTGAAACTATCCAGGAGTTCTTCACAAAGTTAAAGTCCCTGATGCTTCAGCTGAAGCAATGTGGAATTGAGAAGAAAAAAATATCATTTGATACTGTCCATCCTTTTGAAGTTAGTCCTCGAATTTTCAGTGTTTGTAAGCACCTTTCATTCTGACAAATTGACCCTTTGAAATTGGAAAATGCCAACACTAGCTAGCTTCATGGAATCCCTCACCTAGGAGAAAGACAAGCTAGTTCAAATGGGAATCATCAAAGATAAATATTAATATTTGGCCATGGGTGTTTCGAATGGCTCCAAGGAAAAGTAGAAGGAAAAGAATTCAAAGCAGTCAGACAAGAGGAAACCTGATAAACCCAAAACCAGTGATGGGGGTTCGAATCCTCCTAAGGAGAAGGACAATAAAGGGAAGGAGAAAAAAAAATGCACATATTTATATAAGGGGTGGAATCTAGAGAGATATTGCATGAATAAAACCATTAATCAGATGGCACAGGTGCTGGAGAAAACAACATCTTTGCCCCACATGGTGCAAAGAAGAAAGATGGCACCTCAACTTCATACAACAAAGACAAATGCCATGCCTTGGTAGCAGGTACTTCTAATTTCTCAACCTTCATTATTTATTTAGGGGCATCTAGACATGTGGTTTCCACAAGAGAGATATTCTCCTTTATGCATTCGAATAGTGGCCCAGTAGTTCGAATGGGAGATGACTCTGAAATCCAGACCAAAGGAGTTGGTAGGATTGACTTGGAGCATGGTTATTTCAGTGATGTGCTCTATGTACCATATTTGGCAGAAAATTTGTTGTCATTTTATCAAATGAATCATACATGAGAATCCAAGAGAGTAACATTTACTCCTGACTTGGTAGAGATAGCATAAATCTCATCAAACCAACTTGTGGAAATTGGGTATGTAGCAAAAGAGGATGTACAAGTTCTCAAATTTTCTTCCTAGTTCCAGTGAACAAGATCTCATCTCTCATGCCAATGAGACATCCAAGCTATGGGATGAAATATTTGTACATGTGAACTACAAGTATCTCCAAGAACTGCAAAAAGATGAGATTATGGAAGGGCTTCCTTCAATAAAATATTCAAATGGAGATTGCATTGGATGTGTAGTTGGGAAGCATCCAGAGCGTAGCTATGAGAAGGGGAAGGAAAGGAGAGCCAAAAAAAATATTGGATTGGTACATTCAAACATCATTGGTACCTATATCCACTCCCTCCTATAGTGGAACAAGGTATGTACTCACCTTCATTGATGACTACTCAAGATTCTGCTGGGTATAGTTCCTAAAATTGAAATCTGAAGTATTTGAGCAATTGAAGATTTTGAAGGCCTTAGTGGGGAATCAAATTGGGCATAGGCTAAAGATCCTTAGGAATGAAAATGGGAAGGAGTATTTCAAAAAAAATATGTCGCATCTTTGTGAGGAATTTGGCATTCAAATGCAACATTCAACTCCCTACATACCACAACAAAATGATGTGGCAGAGAGGAAAAATAGATCTCTCAAAGAGATGGCCACATGCATGATTGAGGCAAGGGATATAAGTACCAAGATATGGGATGAGGATATCAATGGTTTTTCATATATATATATAATAGTTATTTCCACAAATCAGTCAAAGGAAAAACTCCCTACGAGGCATGGTTTGGCCATAAACCAAATGTCTCAAATTTCAGAATTTTTGGATCAAGAGCATGGGATCGAATTCCATCAGAAAAGAGGAAGGATTTGCAGCCAAAGAGAAAGGAATGTATCATGGTTGGTTATGGTGAGAAAAAAAATGGTTATAATCTCTTTGACACATCCAGACTCAATACTTTTATTGAGATAAGTGTGCAATTAGAAGAGGAACAAATACCGGATTTTGAGCTTGCACCGAGGGAATTCTCTTCTCCCCAACACCTTGATGAAGTAAGTAATGATTCAAGATCTGTATTTTCTGGTAATTGTTATAATTATATGGTTGTAGATTAAATTTATATATATTATTCACCATCAAGGCCCAAATGGGCTGAACCAATCATACAAGTTGCATGGGAATTGGCAGGCAATCCCCAAGAGCCTAGGAAGACTAGATCTCAAATTCATAATGCCTCCTATGCAAGTGAAAGTGTTTTTGTTGAGAAATATTATATGATGATTGGATATGATCCACAGTCATATTAGGAATCTTTTTCTGATCCAAGGTGGAAATCAGCAATGTAGGATGAATTCAATTCTCTCCAAGGGATTGAAACATGGGAATTGGTTCCCCTTCCTCCCAAGAGGAAGCTTGTACAATGCAAGTGGATATTTAGAACCAAAATTGATGGATATGGTTTATATGTTAATTTAAATTCCATATTTTTTTCTAAGGGCTACTCTCGAGTCCAAGATGTGGACTACACCGAAACCTTTGCACCGGTTGCAAAGATGGATTCAATAAGACTAGTTCTAGCAATTGCAGCTAGTAAAGGTTGGAAAGTGAACCATATGGATGTCAATAATGAATTATTACATAATGAAATACAGGAGGAGATATACATGAATAAACCTAAAGGTTTCCAAGAGGATCCTTCATTTTTTTGCAGGTTGAATTTATGGACTCAAGCAAGCCCCCAAGGCTTGGTATGCAAAAATGGATAGTTTCTTGCTCTCAATTGGTTTCATTCAATGCAGATCTTATCCAAATGTGTATTTGTAGAGAAATGGTGTTGTATTTCAGGTTATTTTATTGTATGTAGATGACCTATTAATTGTAGGGATATGCAACAACCAAATTGGATCAATCAAGGAATCCCTACATAGTGAGTTTGCAATGACAGATCTAGGATTGCTAAAACAATTTCTAGGATTGGAAATTGAGGAATATGAAAGAGGAATCATGCTAAGTCAACCTAAGTATGATTCATAACTGCTAATAAATTTCAATATGTCTGATTGTAAGGAAACCAATTTCCCTTTTCTTTCTGGCATTAAACTAGGTGAATTTGGCGATTCTCCTTTGGTAGATTGTACACTGTATAGGCAGCTAGTTGGTAGTTTGTTGTACGTTACACATAATAGACCTGATTTTTCTTATGTTTTAAGTGTTGTAGAAATTTTTATTCACCATCCACATGAGATCCATTGGAAGGAAGCCAAAAATATCCTCCAATATGTCCAAGGAATAACGAGTTTCAGGGTACATTATGCAACTAGTTCTTCACTTCAACTAGCTGGATTTTTTTATTTGGATTGGACTGGAGATCCCACTGACAGAAAGTACACATCAGGTTTTGTTTTCATGCTTACTTAAGGTCATATTTTCTGGTCTAGTAAGAAACAACACACAATTTCTCTTTCTTCGGTAGAGCCCGAGTACAAGGCAGCAGTGAATGCAGCCACACATTGTGTTTGGTCGCAAGGAATTCTTCAAGAGTTTGGTGTTGCAAGTTATTATCCTACCAAAATTTGGGTGGAAAATAAAAGTTCCATCAAGATATCTATTGATATAGTTTATAGGTAGAGAAGAAAGCACATATAGATCCATATGCACTACATTCAGGGATTAATGCATGACAGAGTAATTTCCTTGCAGTATTGCCCACCCATCGAGCAAACTGCCAACATAACCTTCACTCACATGAGATATTTGATTGGAGTGAGTGATGGATAGTGATTTCTGCTATTTTTTTCATGTTTTCAGCCCCATGTCCATTCTTGAGGGGAGGTTTTGTGCCTTGAGGTTTTCCTTCTTTTCCTCATTATACATGGACAAATAATTTTTTTGTTTGTATTGAGGTGACTTGAGCCTTTGTTTCCAAGGCCTCCCATAAAATTTCCATGAGTTGTACTAGGTTATGGTTAAGGGTGGGTGTTAGAATAGTAATCCACCACTTAGTGCCTTAGTCTAAATCCTTATCCAATTTTAATTTCATTTATGCATTGATAAGCTATAGTTTGAACTTAGGGAAGTTAATCCAGCATAAAAACCAGTTAATTGGTTGCTTTCACACCTACAGGAGAGCTCTAACTTAGTCAAAATCCACATTTCCACCCTCATTTATGACAGGTGCACTCCCATTCCTTGAATTGGGGAATTTTGGTTGGCTAGGAGCGCTAGACGTGAATTTAGCCCAAATTTTGGACTATTTGAGCATTTAATGCCCACCTTGAGCCTCCCAATCACCTTATTTTTCACACCCACGCATTCCAAGGAGTCATTTTTTCTCCATCACACTTCATGCATGTCCACACCACCATTCGTGACCATTTGGGTTGAGTTGGAGCGAGTTTGGCCCACCTAGGGGGGGATTGAGGCCAATTTGGCCAATTTCACATGTACACTCAGATTTGGATTCCAAAAGCCTCTTTAATTTATCCATATGTAATATAGACCTATTATTAACATATTCACATGTTAGACAGTCAAATAATATCCAATTTCTGTTCACACTATGTATGTAAAATTGTTTCTCTTTCATGTTTTTTTGCTGGTTTTTTTTAGTAATTCAATTTGTGAGTTTTTATAAGGATCCTAGATCTTGTTGTAGATAAAAATTCCCACAACCATACTCTTTAATCTATTTTAAATTACTCACTCTTTTACATCTTTCTCAAATGTGGCGTGCGACCTGATTCTATACTTGCCTCAAATTATGTTGTAATCTTTCACTTCTATCGAACTGCAAATTATCCAACTGCAAATTGTCCAACTAAAATTGGTTGTGGTATTTCAATTCTCTTGAACTACAAATTATCCAACTGTGACTTTTCCAACGTAACTCGGCTGTGGTCTTTAACTTATCTCGAATGTTATATTTTTATCATTCAAGCTAGCATTATGATCTTATGATCTTTAATTGAGAGAATAACATGCACAAAAATAAAACACAAGAGACAAGAGACACAAATAATTTTCCTCAGGGAAACGATAAAAGAGAAAACCCTGCAACTTCCTCAGAGATAGAATCAGCACCAAAAGAAAAAACCCGAAAACATAAAGATGATATCTCGACAGTAGTAGTCTCTCTCTTGTCCTAGCAACTTCTCCTCTCACTAATGCGGCCCAATGAGTGAGTGTGTATGTGATAAATAGAGAGGCTCACTCTCTATTTATATTCTTTCGTTCACTTGAAACCCACTCGAACATGTCGGCCTCACTTAACAAGTACTTACTAGAGCCGACATCTCTAGGAGTGTATAGTAACCCTAGTGGCCCCCAACTTGTGGGGACTTTGCCTCCTCCAACCAACAAGGAGGTTTATCCTTAACACAATGGTGGGGAATATTTCCCTGACTTATAATGACTCACCCAGGGTCGACTTCTCTAGGATATTCTAATAACCCTAGGGCCCCACAACTGCAGGGACTTTAACCCTGGACCAATAGGAGGGTTACCCACAATGACTTGACATGACTTATTACATTATAGAAACTTCCTGAAATAAACATCGGGATATGACATGACTCAATTACATTATAGACACATCCTAGAATAAACATCGGGGTACAACACATAAGATATATGGATGAATACATTCCGAAGTTACAATTACATCAACACTCCCTGTTAACTAGGAAGGTATTCTCTCGACACAAATTATCAGCACAAGTATTCTTCTCTGTATCATCATTGATTCCTCGTCATATTCACCTTCAAGTCATCTCCATATTCAAGTTATCATCATCATCGGATCTGTATCATCACTCGATCTAGATCATCATCACTGCATCTAGAGCATCACTCAATCTAGATCATCATCACTGGATCTGGATCATCATCACTGGATCTGGATCATCACTCGATATGGATCATCATCACTAGATCTAGATCATCACTCGATCTAGATGATCTCTGGTTCTAGAACATCTCTGCTGGATCATCATCACAGGTGCTATCTCTTGATTCTTCTCGTCACAGGTTGTTCTACAAAGCCAACCCTTTTTCATGTTGGTTGTAGGCCTAGTCTCCATGTAGGTCTTCTTCAGCACTTATATATGACCCTAAGTCAAAATAGCCCACCCAACACTTACATCTGATCATGTACGAACCAATCCTATAATCATATCAGAAAGGCACGCCCAACACTCACATATGACCATGTGGGAACACCTCCCACAACCCTGTCAGAAAGGCGCAACACTCACATCGGTCAACCAATGTGGAAAGGCTTTAGCACTTACACTTGGCCATGCGAGGAACCAATCCTCCATGCCGAAAGGCTCTGTACTTACATCTGACAACCAATGTCAGAAGGGCTCAACACTTATATTTGACCATGCAAGGAACCGATCCTTCATGCCGAAAGGGCTCTGCACTTACATCTAACAACCAATGTCAGAAGGGCATGCACTCACATCTGATCTTGTAGGAACCAATCCTACAGTCATATCAGAATGGCCCCCAGTCCCAGACTGAGCTACCTGGTATCTGACCAGGCGCCTCCATTCCAAGAATGGAATTCAGTGCTTACTTCTGATCATGTAGGAACCAATCCTACAGTCACATCAGGATGGCTCAGCACTCATATATGACATGGAAGGAACCAATCCTCGCACCATGATAGAATGGCTCTGCCCTTACATCTGACCATGGAAGGAACCAATCCTCTCACCATGTCAGAATGGCTCTGGGTCTCATCATTTCCCTTTGGAGGAAACCTCGATCTGGAGAACACCAAGCTTCTCCCTGAAGTACTCAAACTTCACCCTAGTCAATGGCTTCGTCAACACATCAGCTATCTATTCCTCCATCACAACATACTAGAGATTCACTGCTCCCCTTTGCACCATATCCCTGATATAGTGATACTTGATCTCGATATGCTTCGACTTGTCATGGAACACTGGGTTCTTTGACAACTTGACACAACTCTGGTTGTCACAATATATACAAGTAGCATCCAACTGGAGATTAAATAAATCAGATAGTAGATTTCTTAGCCACACTGCCTTGCAACTAGCTGAACAAGATACAACATATTCTGCTTCAGCTGTACTCAGTTCCACACAGGACTACTTCCTGCTAAACCAAGAGATCATAACTGATCCCATACTGAAGCATCATCCTGAAGTGCTCTTCCTATCGATGGCACTGCCTGCCCAATCTGAATCAACGTAACCAACAAGGTTAATCTTCTGATTTTCCTCGTACTTGAGCCCATAATCAATTGTACCCTTTAGGTAACTCAGGATATGCTTTGCAGCAATCAAGTAGCATCCATCTGAATATCAAATAATTAAGATAGTAGCTTCTACAGCCATACTGCCTCACAACTAGCTGAACAAGCTGCGACATACTCTGCTTCAGTTGTACTCAGTGCCACATAGGATTGCTTCCTGCTAAACCAAGAGATCACACCTGATCCCATACTGAAGCAACACCCTAAAGTGCTCTTCCTATCAATGGTACTGCCTGCCCAATCTGAATCAACATAACCCTCCAGGTTAATCTTCTGATTCGCCTCGTACTTGAGCCCATAATCAATTATACCCCTCAGGTACCTCAGAATATGATTTTCAACAATCAAGTGAACATGTCTCGAATCTGTCAAGAACTGGCTCAAGGTGTTCACAACAAAGCAAGTGTCTGGTCTTGTGTTCGTCAGGTACATCAAGGACCTAATCATCTGTCAATACATCGTAGCATCAAACCATCTCTGATGAAGCATCACTCAATAGCTTCATGTTCAATTCCATAGGTGTGGTCATGGCCTTGCAGTCCATCATCCTAAACCTCTTCAAGATCTCTACTGCATACTTCCCTTGTCCACACCTCCATGCCTAGAAAATAGTGCATCGACACATAAAAGGAGCATAACTGGTCTTCCACCTTCAACCGTGAAGCAAAGGTTGGAATCCACTTTACTCTCAATAAATCCTAGAGTCATCCATAATCCATCCATCCTGTCGTACCATGTCGAACCTTAGGATCTTCTACAGTCACTCCCTCTGAAGCATCATACTCCCTTTGTCTTCTGTACTCTATGCACTGAAACATTCTGTACTAGAGTGACAAGTAGCTTCCTCTGCTACTAATATTCTATGTATCCATTTAGGATCACTGGGTACCAAGATCCTCTATCTTGAACTTTTTCAAAAGTTCTTTTCACACCCATCTGTGAGCTTGTCATCCTCTATCAACCTTGTAGCATAGGTTAAAATATTCATCAAGCTCATCATGTATGGGTTATCCTATGGTTGTCTTCTGAACTCATACAAGGCCTTCTTTCATTTGCACACATGGTTCTTCCTGTCATGTATCTCAACTCCAACTGGCTGCAAATGTCTATTCGTAGTCTATGCCTTTTTTTCGTGAGAAGCCTCGTGCTACGAATCTTTCCTTGTATCCCACGATGTTTCCATCTACTGCATGATGGAACTATGAACTTTCCCTCATGTATTGATACTTCATTATAGACATCATTCTTCTTGAACTGGTCTTCCCTTTCTTCTTGGAAGGTTCTGCATCAATGATGTCACTGCATTCATCATATTATTTTTCATATTGAACTGTCATTACTTGTTCTTCGGAACAAGTCTTATTCTTATTTTCTTGTAGGCGATTATGTATGCGATCTTTCCTACAAGTCAAAGGAAATTGTATGGTTTCAAACATTTCATAAGGAATATTCATACTGGCAAGTTCTAATGCATAAATATATTATCATGCAACTACTTTAGCCAATATAACATTCATCCATATCTCACGGAAATGTTTCTAGATGCCTTCCATCTCTACCAAGACAATAGTGAGATTGTGCACTAATCCAATATGTCATCAAAGAGGTTTCATTCTAGATAAGTAGCAATGGAGAGTTGTATCGCACCATGAGCTACTTATCCTTCAAATGCATATTAGCAGTATACTGTCATTAATGTAAACATTCTATCATGCATAATACATTAACTGAATATAAACAAATGCATAACAAAACAATATTATGAAATGACAATTGAATACTTATTTTTATTTGTTTCGTGGGTAGACTCCTTCTTGAGCCTTCAACTTCATCATCTTCTTCATTTGAAATAGCATCGTTTCTTATCCAAATGCTAAGGTGGATAAGAGGTTCTTCAAGAGTTGAGTTCTTCATATTCCTCATCGCTTGAGGGATCTTCTTTGGATGGTGAGAGCTTGATCCTCAGTTGCTCCCATCTTCTTTTCTCTTATTATTAGTTGAGCTTCTTCTTGTGTGTGCTCTTCCTAGAGTCCGCTGAAAGCAATCACTTCATTCTAGCACACATTCTTTGAATTAATGAATCCCATGATCCTGGGAGGACATTCAAGGTGGTTATCACCACTCATGCATTCTCCATTTCTTCTTCTACCACTTCAAGTTGTTCTCTGATTTGAGAGACCCCCGTAAAGTATGACTATATGGTCTCTGCATTTTGGATCTTCACATTCTTCAACTGTTTTCTCAAAGTCATATTTTGATTTTTGTTTTTCCCTTCAAAAAGCTTGGTCAAGGAATCAAACATCTTCAGTTTCTTTAGGGAAGACACTTGTGGTACAATGTGATTCATGATTGAATCAACAATGATCTTCTTGGCCTTGACCAAGTTCTTCTTGTGTAAGGATTTGAGCCTCATCTCCCCCTAGAACTGGAACCTCTTTACTCATGTAAGTGTCCAATTCATTTTATTCAGATAGATCAAATACTTCCATGCTTGGAAATTTTCAACTTCACCAAGCTTATCATCAGGTTGATGTGATAGATCACTTTGAAATGAGAACGTCAAATGAAAATAGCAAACGATTAGATGTTACCGATTTGAGGTGTCCGTCCTGGTTCCATAGCTGGTTGATCTAGGGTTTGTCAGAGAAACCATAATTTTCAAAACTTGGAATATTTCATATTTGATTGGATAGAAAGATAGATATATTCAAGTTGAGCTGTCCAATGTACTCCTTTTCTGAAAACAGTGGAGGGAAGCTCCCAGAACAGGAAGCCCTAGTTTTCTAATTTCTTCTGCAGAAATCTCTGTTACTATTGCTATGGTATCTCCGAAATTAATGTTCCTCTATGTATAAAACTTCATATTGAGGTATCCTTGCATGTCCTTGTTCCAACACCACAGGTTTCATCAAAATTGGTTTCACCAATTGGGACTTATGATCATTTTCCCAAGGTGACCCGCTTCAGGACTGTTCAGCACAGTGAAGTTGTATGGACGACCACATGTCACTGGTTCATCTTCTGAGCCTAAAACTTGAATCATAGAAAGTAAAGTCTGTGCCCTTTTTGGAACATCTTTATAAATTTCATTTGGACCTTTGTATCCTAGGATATGTCAATTCTCCCAGGTGTCATGTTTAGGAATGAATTCTGGAAGAGGATGGAACCCTAACTTGGAGGGATCATATCTCCCATAATATAGTGAATATAAGGCTAAATTTGGGACAAAATGTAAACCAGGATTTTATATTTGGCCTTTGAAATTTACAACTCCTGATCCTTTGCCAATACCGAGATATAGCGAACGTACCAAAACTTATCAATTTTAGTATCTTAGGGTTTTTCTAGCTCGGGGTCAAACTAGGGTTTGACTTTCCTAGAGTTTCACCCAACCAAAAATATTGATCTAGGTCTCTAAACTTAGATTTGTAAAAATTCTGACCAGCAATAGATTAATTTCACTCACAACAAATTACAATTGATCATGCAAAATTGTCAACAATGGAGACTGAAAATGGAGCTGTAACACAAAATTATATTAACTCAGTGTACAATAGCCAACCCTATAATAACATAGGTTTCTGAATATATAGAATACATCAATAGGTCAAGTGCATAAGGAGGCATCCAAAGCTAGCATAAAGCAGGCTTACCCAAAATAGGCAAATCCCCCATAGGTGTAAAACGCTGATCCCAAATATGTCATGAGGCTCACGAATTGGCAAGGGCGCATGGGAAAGCTAATGAGTGGTGGAATGGCAGATCATACATGCTTTTGCATGGAGGAAAGAGTGGAGGAGGAAGAGGCAACAAAGCTGATTCACCTCACCTAGTCTTGCTTTCCTATGTGCCTTAAAACACTGAAAAAGCAGGGAATAAAGCAGAAAAAGCAGATAGGTGCCTAGGAGGCCAGTAATAAAGTAAATTTGATTCCTAAGTCTTTCCCAAGTGCTACATGAGTCAAAGATGGCAATTTTGACCTCTATGGATAGGCAATTAACAACTTGCACATGGTGGGACTCATGGACTAGGCAAATAAGACAAAAATAAATGAATTAATATCTAAGTGGGTAAATACTATGGGTTGATTATTCTAACACCCCCCCTTAAGCCTTACTTTATGAGTAATAAATCAAAATATAGGGCCTAGCAACAAGGCTTAGTCACCCTTTTACATACTGCAAGTCCATATGAAACAAGGAAAGAGGCAAAACCAACTTGGGAAAATCCTCCCTTAAACATGGACTGTAAAACAAAATTGTAGAATCTTGTCTCTACTCATGCTTTGACAGCATGATCAGCAATCCCCAGCAGTGATTTGAGATTGCTGAAGGTCTTCTCACAAAATGCTTTGGTGAAGATATCAGCTACTTGTTCTCAAGATGAACAGAAGAGTAGGTGAATGGCGCCATCATGCACAAGCTCTATGATGTAGTGCATGTGAATCTCAATGTGTCTGGTTCTCTGCTTCTGAACTGGATATTTGTAGATTCGAATGGTACTCTAGTTATCATAGTATATGGTAGTTGAGTACTCAGGTTTGAAACCACACTCTCCAAGTAAACCCTGCAACCATAAACACTGAGTTGCTACATTGACAACTCCTCTGTACTCAGCTTCTG
>LPNX010737926.1:52741-79998 GCA_001517045.1 Pseudotsuga menziesii
CTCCGGAAACTGCTTCTTGTCTCTTCTTTGCTCAGGTGGCTTTTTAGCTTTCTTTTTTCTTTTTGAATCCACCCTCGAATCTCCAGCAACTAGAGCTTGGTCTTTGGAAGGTTTGATGGTGCCCATCATCACCAGCTTGTCTTGTTCTTGTGTGAGAGATTCCATGAAATCTGCAAGGCTAGGAATCTTCCAGGTTCAAGCTGTGAGTTTTGTGGCATAGAAGGTCGAAACAAAGACTGAGTAGTCAGGTCCTAGCTTCAAGAGGATGGCCAATACGAGCTGATCATCTTTCTTTTCAATACCACACTGCTTCAGCTGCAAAACTAGTGCTTTGAACTTGGAGAAATATAGCTGCAAGGATTCAAAGCTGTTGAGACTCAGAGAAATCAGCTCATTTTCGATCTGATGTCCCCTCATCTCATCTGTATTTCCAAAAATCTTAGACAGCTTCTCCCATACTTGATTTGGTGAAGTTAATCCATTGAGATGGAAAAGGAGGTCTCGGGAAATACTGAGACATAGGAGGCCATACGCCTCATCTCTCCGATTGTGCCATTTGATCTTCTCTGCAGCTGCATTGGGCTCTGCTTCTGTTGCCATAGTCACCCTGTAGAGGCCTTTCGCTCTCAACAAGATCTCCATCTCTGCTTTCCATTCAAAATAGTTGAAGGGAGTCAAGATAGTTTTTTGTGAATCCATAGCTTTAGAAAATCTGTCCCGGCTGTCAGTAGAAGGCTCCCAGTCTTGATGTTGAACCTGCAAAACAATTTTTGAAGGAGAGTAATAACCTACAATGGCTCTGATACCATGTAGAAATTCTGACCAGCAATAGATTAATTTCACTCACAACAAATTACAATTGATCATGCAAAATTGTCAACAATGGAGACTGAAAATGGAGCTGTAACACAAAATTATATTAACTCAGTGTACAATAGCCAACCCTATAATAACATAGGTTGCTGAATATAAAGAATACATCAATAGGTCTAATGCATAAGGAGGCATCCAAAGCTAGCATAAAGCAGGCTTACCCAAAATAGGCAAATCCCCCATAGGTGTAAAAAGCTGATCCCAAATCTGTCATGAGGCTCACGAATTGGAAAGGGTGCATGGGAAAGCTAATGAGTGGTGGAATGGCAGCTCATACATGCTTTTTCATGGAGGAAAGAGTGGAGGAGGAAGAGGCAACAAAGCTGATTCACCTCACCTAGTCTTGCTTTCCTATGTGCCTTAAAACACTGAAAAAGCAGGGAATAAAGCAGAAAAAGTAGATAGGCGCCTAGGAGGCCAGGAATAAATCAGTTTTGATTCCTAAGGCTTTCCCAAGCGCTACATGAGTCAAAGATGGCAAGTTTGACCTCTATGGATAGGCAATTAGCAACTTGCACATGGTGGGACTCATGGACTAGGCAAATAAGACAAAAATAAATGAATTAATGTCTAAGTGGGTAAATAATATGGGTTGATTATTCTAACAAGATTTTGATGAGGTGATAAATCCTATTCCGAACTCACTCAAAAATTCCTCTTTTGTAAGAATCCCTAATTTCCCACACCAAAACTAAAAATGATCGGAATTGAATTTTGCTTCGACAGAAAGATGCGCCCTTCAATGGAGAGTCATCCTAGCATTATTTTGATGATGGATTGTGGAGAGAGACCCAAAAAGTAATAATCCCTAGCTTTTGCATCTACAAAATGTCTTCTTCTAAGGTTAGCTCTTATACCATGTTATATTTTTATCATTCAAGCTAGCATTATGATCTTAGGATCTTTAACTGAGAGAATAACATGCACATCAATAAAACACAAGAGACAAGAGACACAAAGAATTTTCCTCGGGGAAACCATAAAGGAGAAAACCCCACAACTTGCTCAGAGATAGAATCAACACCAAAAGTAAAACCTGAAAACATAAAGATGATCTCCCGACAGCAGTAGTCTCTCTCTTGTCCCAACAACTTCTCCTCTCACTCATGCGCCCCAATGACTGAGTGTGTGTGTGATAAATGGAGAGGCTCACTCTCTATTTATATTATTTCATTCAATTGAAACCACTCCAACATGTTGGCCTCACTTTACAATTACTTACTAGAGCTGACATCTCTAGGAGTGTCTAATAACCCTAGTGCCCCACAACTTGTGGGGAATTTGCCTCCTCCAACCAACAAGGAGGTTTATCCTTAAAAAAATGGTGGGGACTATTTTCCTAACTTACAATGACTCATCTAGGGTTGACTTCTCTAGGATAGTCTAATAACCCTAGGGCCCCACAACTGCAGAAACTTTAAACCTTGACCAATAGGAGGGTTACCCACAATGACTTGACATGACTTATTACATTATAGAAACTTCCTGAAATAAACATCAGGGTATGACATGACTCAATTACATTATAGACACACCCCAGAATAAACATCGGGGTAAAATACATAAGATATACGGATGAATACATTTCGAAGTTACAATTACATCAACATCGAACTACGACTTATCCAACTGCAACTTGTGACTTGGTTGTACATAGATCCTTCTTATTCTTTCACTTATCCTTTTGATAAAATATCCATTGATTCCTCTAAGACCCAAAAACTTAACACTCCAGACTATCCATATTCACACACACACACACACACACCACAAAGTAAATTAATCCTTACTTATTTATATCCCTCCTAATATCCACATGAGGGTTGACATGCTTATATTATTTTCTTAATTTATTCAATAGACCACAACAACTATCCAAAGGATAAGGATTTTGTACCATGATGAGGGGATTATACCCTGAATTTCTTCAACAATTCATCGACATGGTGATCGTACTACTCACTTTGACATGTATATGTCGATATGTATACTTCGATGCACCACTTTCTTTCCATCTGTATTTACTTTGACTTGTCCACTATCTTCTGCACATTTCTACAGAACAACTTGTCTGGAAATTCAGGAAATTCATTGGATTCATCATATATGTTATATCTTTACTTTGACATATATGTGTACTTTGAATTTCTACATCTTCTTAGACATGTGTAGCAATTGCACACTTATGTTGTCAACTATTTCTAGTGTCATGTCGTTGCATTGTTTCCTTGTTCTATATACTTATTCAAACTAGCTTCAAGGCTAGAAGCAATCCCAACAATCTCACATGACAACATTGATTCAAGGACAATATTATTTTTGACATCAATAATTAAGTACAACAGTCTCACAATTAACATTCTATTTAACATAAATGACAACATTAATTTTAACATCATATTTGACATCAATCACAACATTTAGTCCAATGACATCTTGGACATGTTAAAGAGAGGAAAATAAGTCCTTATGACCTAAAGTAACATTCTAGGAATCTAACACAAAGTATACTACCTAAAAAAATCCCATCTCATCTTAAATGAGTATCAGTTGCCTTTGATTTGGGATATATGCACCATTCTGATGTTTTGATTACTATGTATGGGTATTGGTACCTTGACCATGTTTGAGGGAGTAAACTTAGGCCTTATGCATTAAAGGTATTTTCTAAGGCTCAAGGGCCATGAATGAGACCTTGAACTACCATATATTATCTCTTGATGGTATATTTTTCCTTTGAGAGGATATATAAACTCCCTTATAAGGTTTTTTAGCACTAGGAATGAATCATGAGGACTTTCACAAGTTTGGGGGAGTAAACATAAGCCATGGACCTTGAAGTAATATTCTAGGAATTTAAGGTTAATAACATCACTTTAAAACACCACACACGATCACCTTAGGATATTCTTGGCCTTAGAGTGTGCATATGGTTTAAATTAGAATTTTTTGAGCTCTATATATGAGTGTAAGGATGTTAACTATGGTTGGTGGAGGAAAATTATGGATTAGTCTCTTAAGGTAACTTCTAGTGCTCACTGTTCATGAATGAAACCTTAATCCACCACAAATTACTTCTTGCGGGGACCTTCGCCTTCAAGTGGGGAAATGAGAACCATTAAATGTATTCAAGAATTGGGTATGGGTCTCATTTCCTTAGACATGGTTAGGAAGGGTACACAAGACTTAGTCCTTAAATAAAGCTTATATATGTACAGGTTGAATAAAAACATGTTAAACTATCACAAATGATCTTTGTTGGGTCTTAATACTAATTACAAATGTTTACAAATCTATTCATATGGTTAAACACATTAAACATAAGATAATGGCACACAACAACATCAAAACATTACACAAAAATTACACTGGAAACCTCTCTCTTAGATAAAAAAACCACAAACCCATGACTCTACAGCTCATCTATTAATTGAACACTCAAAAATAGGTGTTTACAATTGTGACTTTCTAAACCACAAATCACACTTCATTACATGATCATGTTATACACTACTTTTCATAGTACAATATAACATGCATCGTCACTACGTCTTATTTATAGATGCAATATAAGCAACTGCTCATTAATGAAAATATGCAACTTCCTAAGCACTTTAGCTTATTTTGTTACATTCAACTTGACTAAGTTGACTTTATTTGATTTCCCATTGAGCTTCCTATCATTTCGTTGACTTGTCATAAACCAAGTTGTTTTCCTTCGACCAAACAACTTATCCATGTCATTCATCCAACAATACTAATGCCATATGTCGCCTTTGACTTTTGTCAAGTTAAAATTTTCGACTATCATAATTTCTATTCAATCCACATGTAAAGAATATAACATTCCCAATATTCTCCCACTTGTTTTCTTCTTTTCATGAATAGGAGATTCATAACTTTAGTTCACTTAAGTAGGGCTACCAAGACCATCGTTCCCTATGCCATGAATTTTTTTTTGTGCTTATCAACTTCATTAATGAGTCTACAACATTATTCATTGTGCCTACCTTTTACAATAACACCTTCTAGTACTCCACCATCTCCTTTGATGTTGAACATTAATGTGTTTCATATTCGAATGATATGTTGGATTCTTCACTAAGAAAATTGCACTTTGATTGCACAATCCTACCTAACAACCTGCCAATTAAAACCCAACATAATAACACAATATCTACAACCACGTAGCCTCCTTGCATGTATGAGCTTCCATGTATTTATCCTTAGTAGTTCACAGTTGTTGTTCAGGGAAATACAACCTTATAACCTAGGTTTTCAGGTTACCAACATACTAAATAAACTTGTAGAAATTCATCTATTTGAGAATTTGACAGAGAAATAAGGAAGAAAGTAAGTGTACCTTGTTTATGGAGGTTGATCCTAGCTTTTTTCTTCAATCCAAATTCTCCAATAGCTTCTAGGGAATCTTCACACCTGCAAAGAGATAGACCTTCCTGGAATATCTTAGATGTTATATAAAATATTAATGAAATAATATGCTTGCAATAAGATAACAAGACAATTCACAAATCATAACACATAAGAATACAAGTGCACCAATTAGAATAAATTCTCTCTTTATTGACAAACAAGTGATGAAAGATTAAAATCAGTATCTGATACAAGTCCTCCTCTAATAGCCAAGGAACTGAGTTCTCCTGCTTGAAGATCTCCAAAGGCAATCCACTAGCATAACTTTTCTCTCTCCTTGATGTCATTTAGCTTTAACCCCTACCCTCTATTTATACTTGAGGAAAGAGAGGAGTTACAAAGGTTGACATGGTTTAGGAATTTGGGAACGTTATGATTACAAGCCCAACTATCCTTAACTAACCTTTGTTTTTATTTTTTAATTTTGGATTAGGGCACTCATGACCACTGATACTAGCAAGTTGTGAGCCACTCACGACTTTTATAAGGGCATCCTGCAAATGGAAAGTGTGATCATGTATTCATGGGTTGTATACAGAGGTATCCATGAATGGAATGCAGGTTTCAATGGAAAAAGTCGTGAATGCACCTAAATCACATTATAAAAAAATGGCAAGGCTAGTAAGATGATGATGTATGAAGGAACATGAACATCTATAGGGTTTTGTCCACTTCCATCCATTTTTTCCTTTTGTGTACCGACACATTGAGCGTCAATACTCAGATGGAGAAGTGCCATTTTACTGGATAACAGATGCCCCCTAATGTGTGAGGTCAGAGGGAAGCGATGGCCGAAATACATTACAAACTTAATCTTTAGAGAACTCAGTTACCAAGCCTGCAAAGAGGTACCTGAAACAGACATATCAAAGTCATGTACAAAATCATATATGAGGATTCCATGTTCAATCAAGTGGAACACTAGCTCCTTTACAATATTTGATTACATCATATGATATGGGAAACAAGGCCACGTATATTACAAGGGTGGATCATAGCCACAGTATACAATGATGAGTCTTCAAAAACTGGAAGTATTGTTGCTGAACATAACACAATCTTGTGCAAATTAGGTTATAGAGGTACGAACCTAAGGTCTTCATCTAAATCCATAGTAACCAGTACAATTCATACCATGTGAATAGATGAGCTGAAGTCGAACATGGAAGGAATTCATGAGAAGGACAATGAATGAGTGATGCTAACAACTGAAGAAAAGGAGTTCACCAATAGGGATAGTGAATTCTAAGGTACTGTCATCGAAACTCTTGGTCTTTGTCTTCAGGAGATGTTGATGAGAAGTTGTGATGTGAGGAGGAAGGAAATGAATGCTTCAACAAATCACAAGAGTAGCTAGGAAACTAGATGAGGGAATGTATACACAAGGAATTATCAGAGATGATAATGATGGGAATCAGGATGATCAGATAGAGGTACAGATCCTTAAACAGTAAGCACGACATGGAGATCACCCAAGGAAACTTTATACTTTTAGATAGGACAACTAGACTTATATGTCATGTAGGAGACATGATCATATTCCCCATGTATAAAGGACAAGTGGAGGAGTAAAAACTCGAAGTAATACCTAAGCTGGAAATGCAAAACTGATACATGAGTATAGGGAAGTTCATAGAGTGATTTGTTTAAGGATGAAATATTGCCACTGTTTATAACCCAAAGAGTGAGATTCTTCCTTACCTTTCTTATTAAATTTTAACGAGTCCAAAAAATTCAACTCGAGACTCTGTTCATTTTTTACAAGCTTAAAGAGGAGAGAGAATGATGCTTGATATGTCACTGATTCATGGATTTTACGAGCTCGAACTAGTACATGCTCGTTGGTGTTTTCATAATTTTGAGAGTTTGAAAACTCCAAAGAAGACTCTATGGGGTGCTTTTTCATACAATTTAGTAACCTGAGGCCAAAAAAGTATAAAAAAATCCACAAAAGAACTCGCTTAGTTGTCGAAGGACTAAGGTATACATTTTTCGTACTTAGTCAGAAAGGTCCAAAAAAGGGGTAAACTAACACCATACCAATGCACCTTCAAAATCAACATATAGCCTGAGTTTAATGAGTGTGAAGGAAGGCAATATCACTTGAAAAGATCCATTTGGTTATGAGAAATGGGGCTTACAACAATAAACTTGATGATTTTCTCTTTAGGTTTGTGAGCATGAAAAAGACATAAACTACACTCGAAATCTTTTTCAGGTTTGGGTCCAGAGCACGAAAAAGAGAAAACTAAGCTCATACCGGGTGTTCCTTTTCTGTAAATTTAGTCCCTCAGGTCCGAAAAGAAGGTAAACGTGTTCCTGAAGATACTCTTCTCAATTCTGTAGAAAAGAGAGTATTCATTTCATGTAAATAATCGACATGGTCTGAGAAAGAGATAACTTACCAACAATGTAGATGATTGTTCAATTATTCTTAACGAGTATGAACGAACAAGTTTACTCGGTTTTCTAGTCTATTTTGAGGAGTCAGAACAGGGCCTAAAGAAAACTCCATAAGGGCGGGGAGTCTAATAATTGGGTATATTTTGTAAAAAGATGAAAAGTGAGGCTCATTTTGTCATAAAAAACAACTAAGAAGGCTCACGCAAACCTACCACAACTACAACATGGGTACCAAAAATACAATCATATGTTCTAAACTAGGGTACCCATGTAAGGGAGGCCCTATCCATGAAAAAACAATGATGTGTACGAGGTAAAAGTGGTTATACATCATAGTCCATGGATGCAAAAGTGATCCTAGGATTAAGCGGAGGATAAGGTGTAAGTGCAAATTCTGCAATGAAGACCAAATCCTACCCTATATGCGAGGGAAAACAACTTTTAGATCATCCCGGACCTATTGCGACTAGTAAAAGACCATGGTATTAGTTCATATATTAAGAAACTGGTTTTAAACTATAGAAAGTGGGTAAAAAGTTAACATTTCTACTATTAAAAATTCAAAACCAAAAATAAACATACCATTTGTAAATTTGACTATATTTGGAAATTTTACCTTTGAATTTTAATTGCTCGTAGTGGAGAATCTGGTGGACCAATTTCAGAACCGTTAGTTGCAGGTTAGTGGTATCTCCCTCCTCTATCATTTCATCCATTCCATTTTTGTTTTTGATGCAAAATTTAGTGGTTTTATACTTTCCCTAAAAGAATCCCGGGGCATTCACGGGTATCCTTCTTTAGACTCATGAGTACAAGTTTTATTCATGGGTTTCCTGTAGTGCAACTCGCGTATGCTTCGTGCTATGCAGAAATCACAATTGTGAATACTGCACGAGCTCCAGTTTTTCAAATATCATGAATGCAAAAGATATTTGATATATTCTAAATGAAGGATAATGTCATTTGGAAGGAAAACATGGTTATGGAGTGGAGAGAACGTGAACATGAGGACATGAATCGAGATTCCATGCAAGATGTCACCACTCTACAAGCTCTACAAAGAAGTGGCTTTTTAAAGTTCTATTGTACCTAAAATATGTGTTCCCAAGTCTTCCTTTTGGACACTTTGGTAAGACATTGGGATCACGAGCTTGGGCTCTTAAACATCCAATGGGAGACCTTGGAATTGACAATAGATGACATCTATTTTATCATGGGTCTATCGTTTAGGGGTACACCTATGAACTTGGAGGGCACTGGCTGGGGAAGTGACCCTCTAAGTGTGCAAGACTACGTCAACACCTATTGTTTTCCTGGTATGCAAAAATCAGGGACACAAGTCCCAATTTCACATATTTCAAGCTTTCCATTGAAGGTCATGGTAAGCACGGTTGCAAGGTCATCCGCGTTGCATATAGCAACAAGGACTCATATGTGGGTGGCAATAGAGTGCATGCAAGGTTTCTTATTTCCTCGCTGCTTGGGATTGCTCCGGATAATGAAGAAACCACTATCTGATTACAAGAGGAGTTGAAGGAAAAAATTTGGTTATGCAAGTATTCTAGTGACGGTTTTCTTCGAGAAGGTTCATTCCCTTAGTCCCATGGTAACCTTACCCCCTTACCCATCTGGTGAGCCTCGACTCATGCAGTGGGGATACATTTTCCTACAACAAGGTGGCGCTGGTGCGGTCGAGAACGGTTATGATGACGACTTCTACCCTTGGTGGAGTAGACATTTTCCTGCTATGGAGTAGTTCCTTTACACTAGACTAGATTTCCATGGAGATCCATAACTCATCCTCCCTCCTAGAGGAGCATGGGGGGAGATAGGTATGTCTTTTTATCTTTTTAGTTATTTGATTTTTATGAGTTTTTATTCATACAATTATATATACATATGTATATGAGTTTGACCTTATTTTATGTTTATATGCAAATGTTGGGCCTTTCCGCCCTGATGGCCATCCCATAACTTTTGTGTGGCCCATGCAGGTTTGTGGGGACGATGGTCTACTATGTGTTATTGAGCAGAAGATGGCCAATATTACCCAAGATGTCCCTACACTTAGGATGGATCCGAACCCAATGATCATGCAGGAGTATGTGGTTGGGGTTCCTTCGACTTGGCTACGCCTTCTCAGAAGGGTGGTTAGGGCCATACTATATTACAGGGAGGTTGTAGAGGTAGCCACAAATGAGGAGGTTGAAAATCGGGCCTAGACTTAGGCATATTACAGACTATGATCCTATTTTTTGCATATTGATACACATATGACGCGATATTTGGATCAGAATAGCTATATCTATGGACATATTTTTACACACACACATATATATATATTTCTGGTTATGTACATGTGCCTCAAATGTGTCTGTTATAATTGATTTTACAATGTATGTGTTAAGTGTCATTCCAACATGTAATTTGCATATGCATCAGTAACTCTATTTTGATTTCTTGAAATATGAATTTATGCAATGTATTCAAAATTTATATCAAGTAATCTTGCACATAAAAAATGACATAGTAAGTTAGGGTTTTGCACCTGATAATCACCATTGAGCTGGGAAATCACAAGCTGTGAGTCAAGTCTAAATTCAAGATAGGTAATTCCACACAATGTAGAATCCCATAAAAATTCAATCATTGCACTGTATTCAGTCACATTATTAGTCGCAGGACCTAAGCAGGCACCACTAAAGGAAACCAGTTGTCCTCGGGGTGTATAGATAACCCATGCAACTAAAGTCATACTACAAGTGTGGTGGTTGGCACCATCAGAAAATCCCACAAACCACTTAGATGACATATGAAACAACCAATAGACTGTATAAGAAACACTTAACTAGCTAATGACCTATTGTACATAAAAATACATACAATAATAATACAAGAAAAAAGTATCATGCCTAAGCGTAATATTTCTTCAGGTAGATCCCATTCCTGGGCTCAGGAAACTTATTTCCATCATAATTAGTTAATTCATAAGCTCCCTTTTTCAAAACCTTCGAAACAATGTAGGGACCTAACCACATTGACTTGAATTTGCCTGCCCCCATGGGTTCTTTGTCTTGATCCCAGAGAAAAACAAGTTCTCCCTCAGAGAAAAATATTGATTTAATGGATTTATCATATTGGTTCTTGACCCTATTCTTGTGAGCCTCGTTTGCATTCAATGCATATATGTGTTGTTAATACAGATTCTATAGGTGAAGCAAATGTTATTCCATATCTGTAGTGTCGGGAAGCATATGAATAACAATATTTAGGGATGGAATCTCGCATTCAACCGGTGTGATTGCTTCCACCCTGTGAATGAGCTAGAAAACCAAGAAACCAATAGCATTCTTGGAATTATTTTGGTATGCCCAAAGTGCAGGGTACAACATGATATGCCAATTTGACCTGCTCATGTTGATAGTGCACTTTAGAATGGTTTTTAAGGTTTTATTAACCTCCTCTACTTGCCCATTCTCCTGAGGGTAAAAGGAAAATGAATGATCTTTCCTAAACCCTAGAATGGTGGTCAACTCAGTCATCATGTTGTTTTGAAAATGAATTCCATGGCCAATGACAATCTTCTTCGGTATATCGAATTGAGCAATGTATTTGTTCCCCCTAGCAAAAACTGGGTTAC
Organism: Pseudotsuga menziesii; assembly: GCA_001517045.1. Classification (NCBI taxonomy): domain Eukaryota; kingdom Viridiplantae; phylum Streptophyta; class Pinopsida; order Pinales; family Pinaceae; genus Pseudotsuga; species Pseudotsuga menziesii. The sequence goes on from LPNX010737926.1 coordinate 64,092, forward strand.
ATGTCATGTAATTTACCCCCCACTTGGTGGAGGTCCCCATTGCAATGATGGGAAAGAAAGGAACAGGATGTGACCGCATCTTTTAGGTATAGAGATGTCAAGGACGACATCACTTTATAGCTTCCACACAATCTTTGAAGATAGTGGGACAAAAATAAGCAGCATATAAAATATTCTGGGTCGTTGCTAACCCAGATAAATGACCCCCACACACACCGCTATGGGAATCATTTAGGAAAAGCTCTACCTCCTCATGGGTGAGGCACCGACATAAGATTGAATCTACCCCTGGTCGATACAAAGTGTTGATGATGATAAGGTATTTTTTGCATTAACCCACAATTTACATCGATCTTCCCAGGAGAAGGACGCATGCCACTTAAGAGTCTAGAGATACGCTAGGATATAACCATACCATGGATCAGAGGTTGAAATCAAAAAGATATACTCATCTGGGAATGAGTTTTCTTCACCACTACCATCTCTTCCGTAGGGAATTCTAAGATAAATTATGTGAATACTAAGGACTTTCTGGACTTAGCAGATTGAAAATCCAAGTCAAACTCTTAGAGAATGACTATCCACTTGTTGAATTTTCCCCCAATTATACCTCAAGATAAAACATATTGGAATGGATTTACATCTGCAACCACTATGGTTGTCCTTCAAAACATGTAGTGATGTGGCCTCTGAACCACATAGACTGCTACCAATTCGAACTTCTTGACATGCAAGTACCTAAGTTCAATACCAATTAATGCTTGACTAAGGTAGTAGACAACATGCTCTTGGATATTTTCATCTTCCTGAAATAGTACCACTCCTATGGTCGACTCGAACCCAGCCATATACAATATAAAATACTTGGTCTAATCTGGTGGAACCAGTAGCGAAGCCGATAGTAAAGCCTTCTTTAATGCCTCGAAAGCGAGACGTGAGGTTTCATCCCACATGAATGGGGTGTCTTGCTTCAGCAAGCACATGAAACCCTTAGTAATATTGGCATAGTTGACTATGAAACATCGAATAAAATTGTATTTCCCCTGTAGACTCTATAATTTCCTGATGGAATGGGGAGGAGGTAGGTTTACAATAGCCTCAACTTTCAAAGGATCCGCCTGTATTCCTCTGTTTGACATAATGAACTCTAGAAAACTCCCTGACTCGACGCAAAACAACAACTTGTGGGGATTCAATCATATTTTATACTGCCTACATCATTCAAATATCATATGAATATGATATGGATGGTCCTTCCTCTTGCGATAATGGGAAGGAAGATCATCCAAGTATGGTTCGACAATATTCTTAATATCATGGAAGGAAAATTTCATTTCCCGCTGGAAGGTAGCTCCAATATTTTTCAAACTGAAGGGCATTTTTTATACGCGAAGGTCCCCCAAGGACAAATGAAGGTCATTTTGTGTTGGTATTTTGGATTAATTTGAATTTGATTATACCCTGAAAAAACATCCATGAACGAGAATACCCCACTACCCACACAATCATCAATAATCTGGTCGATGAAGGCCGTGGGGTATTTATCCTTGGGATCTGCTTTGTTTAAGTCACGAAAATCAGTGCACGTGCATATAGTCCCTTTTTTTTAACAATAGGAATGGGATTGGATACCCATTCCATTAGAGCAATTGGGTAAATGAACCACGCTTTCAGTAGTTTCTCCACTTCAGCCTTAACGGCTGCTGCTTTGCACAGATTTACTGGTCTAAGTTTTTGTCTATCAGGTTTTGTGTCAGGGTAAGTATGGATCTCATGTTCAACTATAGATGGATCAATTCCTGGCATCTCTGCATATGAAGAGGGAAAGACGTCATGAAATTCCTTAAAAAAGGAAGTGTAAATGGCAAGCTCCTCTAGATATCAGTTTGTGCCAATATGAACATTTTCAACAACATTAGGGTTTGCAGATATGTTGATTGGAATGGTAGCAGAGATATTTTTTATATTCCCCTCAGCAAATACTCCCTCCTTGGGTAAAGGATTAATTGGAAAATCAACACCCTCCGCCAGTATCACATGGAACTCTTGTTTCTCAATTTTGCTTAACTCTCAAAGAAAGAAGGACTTATGGTGAAGGTATTCACAAATATTTTCTCGTCTAATCATAGCTTCTAGAATGGCTTCATATGAATTCAAAACCATATCCAAGCAATCATATGAATATGTAGAGTTCTCTGCTCAAGCGAGAAAATAAGCTTCATCTGGATCCTATGAGACTGAAGAAGGAGTCATGATGGAATTAGAAGTGGCATTAAAAACAATTTGATAAGCTACTTCCACTATAGATAAGGGAACTTGAGGCTCATGATGGGAAGGAAGGACCTAGGGGTTAGTTCTATCTACAACCATTGTGATATACTTCCCTACACTCATTGAACCTAAATAGTTAACAGGGGATGGTATATTGAATGTGCCCATCAACAATGCATACATTCCAACCCCTAAGCTCTCATTATCTAGTTTTGACTGATCTATCAATGGTGCTATGGAATCATTAGTTTCCAAACAACCTTTTCGAATGAAACTAAGTTGGTCAATTGTAACCAACTTCCCTTCGTGCGGAAACACTACAACTTGGAAAACGACCGAGGGGATAGCTCACATAGCATAAGTCCAATTTCTCCCCAACATTAGATTATAATCCAAAGGGGCATCGATCACGTCCACCTCAATAGAAACTGCTTTCCCTGCCAACTTTATTTCGAAAGCTAGTAAGATACCTTACGGACAGAAATACCTTCCGTCGAAAGTAGTAAGTATAGTGTTCGATGGAACTAGCTCTGGGGACCCTAATTATTTTCAACAAGACATCAACATGACGCATGTGGAAGCACCTTTATCAACCATGATTCATCCAATGGTTTTACCTCCAGTAACAACATCAATTAACAAAGCCACATGGAATGGAAAGCGTATTTTAACATCAAAAATATTAAAATTTCATCAGCAGACTCACTGAATCCATGCTACCTATGGTTTCTAAGAGTGTATCCATCTGAGAAGGACAACTCTATAACACCTCCAATGTCGAAATTGCACAAGGAGTTTGAGATAAGTATTTAACTATGGAATATTTGGAAGCATCCCTAGCATTAGGGTTGTGAAATTTTTTCTTAAATACACCTTTCAATATCTTAGGAATTGGTTCAGTTGGTTTATTAATCATTAGAGGGGTTGAAGTTTTAGCAGTAGACTTACCCTTCTCTCGATCCTCTAATTCATAATTCTTATTTCTTGTTTGGAGGAAAGTGTTGGATCGTACCATATTGATATAATTATGATCAGTAGGAGCCCTAGAAGTTCCCTCGGCAACATTCAAAGCAGAAGTTGCATTCTGTCCTTGGGGAAAGGGATCCTTCAGGATAGCCAGTTGTTGATTATTAGGAATATTTTTTGCTTGTTCCATTAGAGGGAATTGATAAGTAAGGTGGTATTCCTGGAACAACTTAAAAGGAAACTTGACCTTTTTCTTGTCTTTCTTCCCCCCATCAGCATTGTTTGTGGGACTTTGCTTGTTTTGGTTACCCTCACCCTTCTTCCCCTTCTTCTTTTTCCCATCAGGCTGCTGATTTCCCTTTTGAGAAGACTATGCAAAAACATTAGCACTTTGTGGTGAGGGGGTGGAATCCTTAGCTGCCTCTGCTATAGATTTCTTCACTGATAACTCATGGAGTTGCTTGGCTAGTGATTCTACAATGGGAGTACTAACTGAACCAACCACGCCATCAGCATGGGGTTCAGGATTGGGTCTCTCTTGGTCATTTGTAGACCCCGGCACCTCATGAAAAATTTCATACAAAATCCCAGACTTAGCATATATCAGGTCTAATTGATGGGCCCTGAGGATTGCCTCTTCTTCCATGTTGACCCTTGAAGTGGATACGTCCTTAGAAATATAAGGCAGTAGAGATTTCAAGAACCACTCCAATAAAAACTAGGGGGTATAGTGTCTTTAATAATCCTCTTTTACCTTCACCACTCCTAAATGTGGTCAGATATTTGTGTGGCCTTGTTCTATTGAAAAGTCGACAACAAGTTTGTACCAGCATCATATCAGATAGGAAGATGAAAGTGATTAACGAACATGGTTTCTAAATCCAGAAAGCTATCATATGCAATAGACGAGATTTCTATGTACCATTTTTCTACCACATGAGTCAACGTTCTCTGAAAGAGCCTCAACCAAATGGAGTCATCGTTCAATGAGTTAGAAGAGAACCAAAGGTGGAATGTGGTAATGTGAGAACCTATGTCCTCATGATATTTTCCTTTAAACTTAGTAATGTTTTAAGGAAGTTTGATGGGTACACGTGGCCATGCCACATTATGCTGCACGTGTTCATTCATTAGCTTTACCAAATCTGGAAAATTTAACGTTGCCAGGAAAGGAAGTTTGGGCCTAACTGGGGTTTGATAATCAGAAGTTTGGGGCATGGAAGGACCTGCCCCATGGCTCCCAAACAAAACATGGGGTTTCCCCCATCCACCAGTTGTGATGAGGTTGCATTATTCTGGAAAGGGTTCCACCCAAAATCCAATGTATTACTAGTTTGTGGTGCATGGAATATGCTTTGAACTGCTCCAGCCGAAAATGGAGTTTGAAACATGGGCACAGGGATACCTCCACTAAACAGTGAAAAGGGAGATCTCGTGAAAGGGGCAGCCAAAAAATGACTAGGTGTCTGAAAATTATGACCTGTAAAGGAATTTGCGTTTCCAGATGACATACCCACATAAGCAGCTAATGGGCCTACATAAGGAGTGGATGGAGGAATATGTCCTCCATTCCATGAAAAACCATGGACAAACAAAATGGATCCACTTGGACCACTTTGAGCACTTTGCATAAAAGAAGAAGTAAAATGTGCATTGGGAATCCTAGTGACCACCCCACTAGACTCGACTCCTGCATTAGAGGGTGCTGAGGTACTGACCACTCGATCTCTTGGTGAAATAGGTGTAGTATATGCACTAGATCTTGGAGCACTTACGAGGGGAGTTAAGAATCCAATAGCCAAAATGGTTGAGGTCGGGGTAGACATACCCTCTCCTGCACTAGACATTCCTAGGATTAAAGAAACACTAGAAACATGTGAACTAAATGGGAGGACCTAGACTATCACTCGATCGTTTAGATCAATTAGAGGTGAATTAAATTTTATTTCAAACTTGTCATCCTGCAAGTCTTCTATCTATATAGTTGTAATTTCTTCCTGATTAAGCCTAAGTTTCTGCCTTTGAGGTGGTGGTGGAGGCTCCACTATAACAGATGGTGGAAGGTTTTGCAACCTTATGGGCCTATGAAGTGGTTGGTCCTCCATACATATAAATATAACTCACACAAGTAAAGGCCAACTAAACACAAACAAACCAAATAGCACACACTAAAAATATCCTAAGTAACATAGACACACTAGATAAAAGATTCACCTTCCAAAGGAAATCCTGGGATGATTAGGGCCCAGGTCAAACCAGTGAATATCAAAGGATGGTTACTTGGAATCTCGTGAAGAGTTCTCTGAGTGCAAGCGTTGGAATCACCCAAACACCCTCCCAAATTGTCTACCAAGGTTACCTTCCAAGTATTTCCTAGGAGTACCAGAAATAGCCTTTCGATACCACCTGTGTAAGATCCTAGTGTGTAGAGACTAAGGCTACCAAATCTACAATGAGAGTCTAGCAAAACAATCTTTGGCATAATTGATGTGCATGGGCAGGGTAGCTAAGCCCAAAACCCTATCAATTTCGACACCTCACGGGGCCCAAGAAATGGTATTGATAAGATCCCCGTATGCACAACAATCATGGTAAAGGATCGAACAAGGAAGTGGAGGGTTATCTCCTCAACTGATCTCTCATTCGGCCTCGTGCTTAACTCCTATGTGAGAGGATATTTCTGAGTTATCTCTCGTAGAAGTGTATTTACCTAAATATAAGCGACTACATCTGAAATCAAAGTGCTTTTGGACAGTTTAAATCTCCTAGTCCAAAAACCTATCCTAAGCTAGTTGATGTACAAACCTATAAAAAGAAACTTACTAATAGATTTTTATTTAACGGTCTTTTTAATGGATGTATTACTCAAGGGTAGTGGAGTGGGATTGAATGATGTTATAGAATCAACAAAGTGAAAGCAAATGATGTATAAAATTTCAAAATGAATGCAAATAACAATGCAATTTTTCATTTCTTTTTCTTTGTAAATGAAAACTAATGAAACTTTTTAACAATTTGAGAAAATACAAGACTTATTTTTTTTTTTTGAAAAATAATGAGAAAACAACGGATGCAAACTAATGCAAAACGAAAATTTCCTTTTGTTTTTCTTTTTTTTCAAAAAAAAAAAAACTATATGCAACTAATTGCACTTTAATCAAGTTAAAAAATTTGATCATATATAGATGTAAATGATAGCAGTCAGATCCTACAATAACAATCTTCATCCAAACAAGCAGAGATGACTCAAACCCTAGACTTGGACAAAACTATCGACTTAGAAAAAAACTAATAGATCCAAAATATGGAAAAAATGACTTACCGAGACTACTAGAAAAGCAATCCAAGGTATATCAGTGTCCTTAAAGGAATGATAGACACCATTGACCAAAAATACACAAGCATTCATACCAAGAAGCCAAGCATGAAGGACCCAAAACATTACAAAAGAAGAAATCAGACCTAACTTACTCAAACACACTTGACTTAACAAGCAAAAGTGAAATGCATACACCCAAAACAATAGTATAATGCTAAATAAGAACCCTAAAAAGCACCTGAGAAATTAGAAGGAAGAGGACAAGCAAACCCCTAACAATCAGACCTATTGCTATAGGAACTCACGGCTGTCACCAAGACAACCCATGTACAATTCGTGACTGTCACCAAGATAGCCTACGTGTGCAACAGAGCACTCGTGACTGTATATATATGCAACCCGCGAATACATTCAAAAATTTTCAAATAGAAAAGAAAATGACCACAGGATTCTGAGCATGAAGCACTGAAAACTAGAGGTAAAAAACAAGTAAAAAACCTGCAGTATCAGACATAGCAGAACTAGTAACCAAACCAAAGGAATGGACCCACAATAGGTAGGACTCCCCACTAGAGTCATCGATTCTGTTTTTTATGGAAATAGAACATTATAGCCTAGGGTATGGGGTTACCAACATACTAAATAAAATTGAAGACATTCAGTTATTTGAGAATTTGACATAGAAATAAAGAAGAAAGTAAGTGTACCTTGTTTATGGAGGCTAGTCCTAGCTTTATTCTTCAATCCAAATGCTCCAATGGCTTCTAGGGAATATTCACACCTACAAAGAGATAGACCTTCCTGCAATATATTATATGTTATATAAACTATTAATGAAATAATATGCTTCAATAAGATATTAACAAGACAATTCAGAAATCATAACACATAAGAATACGAGTGCACCAATTGGAAGAAAGTATCTCTTTATTGGCAAACAAGTGATGAAAGACTACAACCAGTATCTGATACAAGTCCTCCTTTGCTAGCCAAGGAACTGAGTTTTGTTGCTCCAAGATCTCCAAAGGCAATCCAACAGCCTAACTTTGCTCTCTCCTTGATGTCCTTTATCCTCAACCCCTACCCTCTATTTATACTTGAGGAAAGAGATGAGTTACGAAGGTTGAGATGGTTGAGGAAGTTGGGAATGTTATGATTACGAGCCCAACTTTCCTTAACTAAAATTTGTTTTTATTTTTTTATTTTTGGATTAGGGCACTCGCGACTACTGATACTAGCAATTCGTGAGTCACTCGCGACTTTTATAAGGGCATCCCATGAATTCAAAGTGTGATCATGTATTCACAGGTTGTATACATAGGTACACGTGAATGGAATGTAGGTTTAAATGGAAATAGTTGTCAATGCACCTAAATCACCTTATAAAAAAAGGCAAGGCTGGTAAGATGATGATGTATGAAGGAACATGCACATCTATAGGGTAATGGCCACTTCCATCCATTTTTTCCTTTTGTGTATTGACACATTAAGTGTCATTACTCAGATGGGGAAGTGTCATTTTACTAAATAACAACAGTGCTGTGATCAACTACCTTCTACGCATCCAATTGAATGCTCCATTGAATATGTTGAACACATAGCCACTAGTTGATCATCTACGTCAATATCTCCAGCCCAGTAGAAATAGACAAAACTATGTACATTGATTTCCTTGTTTCCCTCATGCTCTCCTTCATAATAGATTGCACAATCCATCATGCCATACATATACTTGGATACTCTCTTCACTGAGGTTGAGTGCTCTTTCCTATATGTCAACATATACCTGCTTAATACTCCCACTGCATGGACCTTATCCGGTCGTGTACATACCATAGAATACATCATACTACTAATAGCACTTGAATAGGGAAAACGTATCATGTTCTCTATTTCTTCTTGTGTCCTTAGACACTGTTCAGCAGATAGCTTGATTCCCACAAGAATACGTACCTTAATCGGTCAACTTTCCTATGTGTTGAAACATTTTAGGATTGTCTCAATGTATTTTCTTTGACTTAACCCGAGCCTTCTACTAACTCTATCTACCAGATCATATCAACCAGATCAATCGACAACAACCTCACTAGGTAACATGTTGTATCAACTGCCTCCGCTTAGAATTCTTATGTGAATCATGCACTACTGAGTGTGCTCCTCTCTTTCTTCATAATCGTTCTATTCAATTCTTTCATCAAATACATTCTATTGAGGAATGTATGGAGTTGTATTTTGTTGAGCTATACCATGTTATCTACAAAACTATTCAAATTTGTTTTCATATAATTCTCCTCTATTACCAGTTCTAAACACCTTGATCTTTTCCTAGTATGATTCTCTACAAGATATTTGAACTCTTAAAACTTAGATCAAAAACCTTGTACTTCCTCCTCAAAAAATACAACCATGTCACTCTGGATAAATCATTTATGAAATAAATGTAAAGCTAAGATCCTCCTAGTGAAGATACTGACACAAGTACAAACACATCACTATGTATCAACTCTATTATTAACTTAGCTCTAGTAGCACTAGATGAGAACCTTACATAACTATTCCTACCATAAATGCAATGTTCACATAATTCAACTTCTTTGGAGAAATCAGGGAGACCTTTTACCTTAAATTTACTATGCATAACATTAATACCTTTCTCACCTACATTTCCTATTCATTGATGCCACAATATAGTTGAGTTGACTAGACAATAAGATATCTCATCGAACTCAAGGAAGACTACATTAGCACTTTCATCAGTGTTTATTATTCCTAATTACTTATATAGGTTCCAATTCAAACTCCCCTCATAAATACCATTGATCCTCACACCACCTTGCACATATATTTCTCAAATACAAACTGCACACCTTCATTCCCCATGTTACTTATTGAGATTAGGTTTTGACCCAAGCCCAGGATATGCATCACTCCTAGAAGTGTTCCTATTCTTTTGTCTTTCAGATTCAGTCTAATTTTGCCTCATTAAACTATGTTGGTCAGTGATTCATCACCGAGTAGAAAATCATCATTGTTCATATTCTCATACTATCAAAACCATTCTTTGTGAGGTGTCATATGATATGGCACAATGGATTTGATCAACCAGAAGTCTTGATTTGACTATGCACTTGAGGAGACCAAATACACATCTCCATTTTATTCTTGAAAGGACTTGCCATCAGTCAACTGAATTTACTTATACCATTTAACTTTATTTACTTTTGTTTACTTACATTCCCATCGATAGTGTGCGACTTTACCAAAACACCTGTTTTTATAGAGTGATTTGTCACACCTTATGCATCATGCCTTGATGGACTTCCCTTGTCCCTATGTAGACTCATTATACCCCCTTACTCATTATAGCATTGATGCTTCAGTTTAACCCTAAAAAAGAAATTTTTGAAGACACAAGTAGGTCAATAGTTATGCAACTCATGTATATGCGGCTTGCACCATTATGGCCTACATACATCGAGTATTGTGCTAATATNATTTCCCATTTGAGGGCTATATATTGAGAAATTGTGAAGCATTATAGAAGGAGAAACTTTGAGAGTAAGGAAACTATAGAAAAATATTTCCCCATTTCCATATGCTTGAATATACATCCCTTTATCCTTGTTGATATAACTCTTTGTGTTCATCTCCCAATGTATCCATTGTCGTTGTGAGCTTTCCTTGCTATCAAGGATTGAAGTGGTGAAGGCCGAGGTGGAGGAACTTGGTTTCTCAGTTCTAACAAGGTGTCGATAGAGGTTATCACGTTATATCTTTGTTTTTATATGAATATAAATATCCATTTCTCGTCCAAATTTCATGTGTAGTTGTTTATATGTGTATCCATGGGTATAGTTTCTTTATACATGTTTAAATGGATTATGCTAGTTAGAATGATAACATTTAATATATTTTATATGCTTGGATATATATTTGTTATTGAGGACAAAGTGTAGGGAACAAACATTTGATCAAAAGCTCAACGATTATCTTCTCTGAACATTTGGTTGAGGTGCGGTTTCTATCCCTTAGCTGTAAGCTAATTTAATTTATCTATCATATTTGAGAATGGATGTGATTTATAGTGTCATCCTATCTATTGTGGTCCACCCAAGGCCATAGGAATATTTTTTCCATAACACCAGCATGTTTTTGTCGAACCAGGAGATGTCTTCTTCTTAAAAATTTAGCAATACAGAATATGTAAGACAAATTTAGATTGTACTCATTTTATTTCTATCAATATTTTTCCTTTATTTATTTGACACACCCTCCAGATTCATTATTGGGTCAATTGCAATCCATTGTTCTTAATCTACAAGGAGATCCTCCATCTTAAGCTTCCAAAGCTTAAAATTTCACCCATTAAACTTTTTAATTTATATTCTCAACATGTTATCCATTTTAACAATGACTCAACTCCTCTAGAAGACTTGCACTGTAACTGGTATTCCCCCATATACATGATCAATCCAAAACCCTCACCAATAAAGTTGTCCCTCTACATACAAATACATCTTGGATACCAAAAGTTGGGTCTTAATACCAATTACAACAAGTTTGCAAATTGTTTTATATGGTTAAACACGTTAACATAAGACAATGGCACACAAAAAAATCAATGCAATACACATAAATTACCATGGAAACCTCTCTCCTAGAGGAAAACCAATAAACCAATGAGTCTACAACTCATCTATTAATCAAACACTCAAAAATAGGTGTTTACAACCGTGAATTTCTAGACTATAAATCACACTTCATTACGTGATTATGATATACACTACTTTTCATAGCACAATATATCATGCATCACCATCACATATTATTTATAGATAAAATACAACCAGTTGCTCATTAATGATAATCCATAAATTCCTAACCACTTTCAGCTATTATATTGCAATCAACTTTGGTCGATTGCTCATTGAGCTTCTGGTCGTTCTATCGACTTCTCATCAACCAAGTCATTTTCCTTCAGCGAAACAACTTATCCTAGTTGGTTGGTTGACCATACTACCATAATATATTCCCTCTAACTTCATTCGACTTAAACTTATCGACTATCAACTTTTCCATTCAATCCACATGCAAAGAATATAACATTCCCAACAATCTTTCCAAGGTATGCTTGACCTCAAAGTGGGTAAATTGGTGTGATTAGGAGATTTTCAACAATAAGTATGGATCTTAAGGCCCTAGATATGGTTATGGGAAAAAATCCATGCTTAAGGCCCCAATGGAATATTCTAGACATAGAGGATAAATAATAATGTCTCAAACCACAACACATGACCTCTCGAGGGCATCCTTTTCCTTTATGTGGGGATATGATGCCATGATTATTATTTTATCATTACAGATAGTTATACGAGCTATAAACATGGTCATGGGAATAAATGTGGGAATTAGGTACTAGAGAAATATTCTAGGAATCAATAGATAATAAGGACAAATCAAATAACTAAACATGGCCTCCAAAGCGTGTCCTTCTCCTCTGACTGTGGGTGGATGACATCAAATACTTTTGAGTAGTATTTATGGGTATTATGGTCATATACATGATCAAGGGAGGAAGAGCATGATTTATTACATAAATTAATATTTCAATCACATCAATCCATAAACTATGTCTTAAAACACCATACGTGATGCCTTAGGGAAAGATAAGCCTTATTCCCTAAAGGATTATTTTAAGCATCCAATTTTAAAATTCATAATACCTTGATCAACCACACATGAACTTCTGAGCATATCCTTAACTTGAAAGTGGGGATATTGGAATAATTACAAGGTTTAAATAGTATATGCATGTATGTGGGCCTTGGATATTATTGGGGTAAAAACCTAAGACTTAGTCCCTAAATGAATATTAAGGGAATCCAAACCCAAGAATGAATCCTTGAGTCAAAACACATGACGTCTCAAGGGAATATTTGGAGTTAAATGGGATAATGAGATTTATAGTAGAAGGTATGGGTCATGAACACCTCAAAATGATTAAGGGATGAACATAGGCCATAGGAACTAAGCAAATATTTCATGCATTCAAACCAAAAACATCTCAAACCAATACACATGGCCTCATAATGGCATCCTTCACCTCTAAGAAGGAATATTGGCACCTTTTGAGTTTTTAAGAACTATGTATTGGTCTTGAGTCCTTGACCAAGGTCAAGAAATTAAACTGAAAAATAAGAATTAAAACGTTTCTAATATGGCTCAAGGGCCATGAGTGAGGCCTTGAACCACCATGCATGAATTCTCCATGGTATATTTGTCCTATGGTTAGTGACATGGGAACCATTAGATGGTTTTCATCATCAAGAATTTCGTGCAAGGTATTGGACATATTCAAGTTATATAGGACCAAGAAGACAAGTCAAAGTTTAACAATTGAAGTTTCCTAGAGAATAGTTGATGACATCCAAATACATGGGAAAGAGTCAACAAAGGAACGGGAGTGAGTCGTGGAGATTTCCAACCAATTGTTGTCGACGACAGATGACAAAAGACGAACGACGAAGTGGATGGATAGTTGAGGGATATGCTAGCCAATGAACCAGATAAAGTCGTGAGAAAGTTGACATCAATGGGAACATAGCAAAAAATATTCCAGGATCCTATGAATCATAGTCATTGGAGAAATTGGAACAATTGCATAGCAGTTATGATGGTTGTTACAAAAGGACAGATGGTGGAAGGAGCTAAGAGGGGGAATGTGAAGTATTTAATTAAGTATGGTGGTTCCTGGTGTTGGGTGTGGAGTCCGATTATTATTTCAGCCATGGTTTTCTTCTCTTTTTTTTTCCATTGAAATGTGGTGAAAAATTCCTTGTAAAATGTTGTATTTTCATAGCCAATCTGATCCAATCATTAGATCTCAGATTTGATGGTGGAAATTATGTTAGGGATTTTATCCCTAGAAGGAAACTCTCTTTTGTATGAGGAATTGTATTACAATTGTGTATTGTATTATGAAATATGAGACTGTGTGAGAGAAAGAGAGAGAAGATAAATTTGCAGCAGATGCGCTGCAGGTTATATCCCTTCATTTTCTTGTAAAATTTAATAGAAAGGACTGGAAATTTTTGTGTGGATGTAGCCCATATTGGGTGAACCATGTTATATTGGTGTCTCTCTTGTATTGTGTTTATGTGTTTTTTTTCTGGATCTTATTTTATGCTATTGTTCTACAATCATGTTTTCTAACACCTAGAATCAAGTGAAATTTCTAGGGGAATATTTTAGTGGGACTTTGAGTCCACAAACAACTATAAATACTAGTTTTGGACTTGGGAGAAGGGGTTACAAAACCTGAATTCCTTTCAACTGTGAAAGAGTGGGAGTGTGACTATACTAAGAACATGGAATTCCCTCATGCATGTGCATTCATGAATGTTATACGAATGGTCAATGTTCATTTTGACTAAAAATAGCATGTACTTTATATTGTAATTTCCCTCTTGTAAAGAGATTGTTTAATTTAAATGAAAGTGATACACCTTGGAAAGAACTTGTTGTGTGTGTTTACATTTGCCTTTATTTTTGTCGTGTACACTGATCTACAACCTAATTCAATGATGCAAGGGAATATGGGACTAAGAATATCATTTAAAGATAAAAGACTGAATTTTCCTGGAGGATAGTGGACAACCTCCAAAGGCATGGGAAAGAGACGACAAAGGAAAGGGAGAGAGACGTGGATATTTTCAACTAGCTATGGTCAACAAGAGATGATGAAGTGGATGGATGGTAAAGAGATATGTTGACCAACAAATTGGATAAATTCATGAGCAAGCCAATGGACATGGGACACGACCGACATGATTCTAGGATCCCAAGAAGCAAATCCATTGGAGTAATTGGAACAATTTTGGATCAATTATGATAGTTGTTGTAGAATCCCAGATGGAGGAAGGATATGAGAGGGGGAACATGAAGTAGTTAAGGAAGTATGGAAAATCCTAGAAGTAAGTGAATATTATATAGGAATGCTTTAGTGGGACTTTGAGTCCAAAAACAATAATAAATACCAATTTTGCACATGGGAGAAGGGGTTATGGAGCCTTAATTCCTTTCACCTATGAAAGAGTGGGAGTGTGACTATAATAAGGACATAGAATTCCCTCATGCACATGTGTTGATAAGTGTTATGTGAATGGTTGATGTTCATTCTTAATTAATAGAGCATGTATGTTGTATTGTAATTTCCCTCCTGTAAATAGATTGTTTAATTTAATTGAAATCCATAATCCTTGGAAAAACATTGTTGTGTGTGTTTTCATTTTCCTTTGTTTCCGTTGTGTACACTAATCTGCATCATGCTTAGGAAGCTTCTACATCATTTGATATCAAAGTAAGAATTTATCATGTGTGTAGTCCAATTTCGATTGGACATGGGAAGCAACTCCAGTTGTGGTTAGGTAAAGTTGCAAAGAACGCATGGAACCCAATTGTGATTCGAATAGATTGGTGATTCAGTCATCTGAGAAGAAGAGATTGCTCATAGAGGGATTAATGTCTATTGAAGAAGGATGCATGGAGGAACAATGGTCACTATGGATCAAGAAATTTTTGGATAATGAATTTATAACATGAGGAGTCTAAAGAGTGAATTAGCAGCAATGAAGGAAGCCCAAAAGAAATGACTAGGAATGGAAACTCTTCACCATAGTGATGAAGAGGTTGAGGAAGAAGTAAATGATCCTAATGAGGAAGATGACCCAGAATACAAAATATTGAATGTATTGTCTAAGATGAATGGTAGGTCTAAGATGGAGGTATATACCTACTCAATAAGTATGAATCCTAAAGAGTTGATAGCTTGGGTTAGAGAAATGGAAAAATATTTTGATATTGAACAAATAGAAGAACCCAAAAGGGTAAAAGTTGTTTCCATGAACTTGAAGGGTCATGCCTCATTGTGGTGGGACAATGTGTAGGCCGACATAGTAAATAAGGGTAAAGAGAAAGTGAATACTTGGTAAAGAATGGTCGCCAAGATGAAGGATAAGTTCCTTAACACCAACTACATGATTGCTTTATTCAAGAAGCTACAAAACCTTAGACATAAATAGGTGTCTATTAAAGAATTCACTGAGGAATTCTATCTACTGTCTATCAGGTTGGGGAAGAATGATGAAGGAGAAGATGAAGTCATGAGAATGTGAATGGACTGAATTGTGTTATTCTAGATGAGTTGAGCATGTCAAGGTTTAGGACAGTCAAAGAGGCCTACTGTTGGGCACTGTTTTTGACCCTTTTTGCCTCTTATATAACCCTCATTTCCTTCATAAAACCTCCATTTTGAGTAGAAAGCTTTAAAGTCCATCTATAAACCATGGTTAA
>LPNX010737944.1:0-24472 GCA_001517045.1 Pseudotsuga menziesii
CTACTTCCTCAAATTCTAATCAAAAAGTTGACAAGCTAGCAAAGATGCTTGAAACCTTGACATATGAAATGTCAAAAATCAAGCTTGATGGTAAACCTCTTGCCAAGGGTAGAAATCAAAATGACTACCTGAACAGAAACCAAAATCAGAATCAAAGTTGGAGGAGAAACAACCAGCAAGTTCAGCTTATGCAGAGAGAGAAGAATCCTACTGATGAACAGAGGATCAGAGCACCATTCCAGAATGCTGTCCTATTTGAGGAAGATGAAGATGAAGTCCAAGAGTTAGAAGAAGATATCCATTGTGTTGAGGATGGAGATGAGCAGATTTTTCTGACAGAGTCTGACTATGAAGGGTCATTGTTCGATCAACAGTTGAACCAGCTCTATGAAGATCAGTGTGTGTTACAGGCTAATGAACAGACAGGGTATAATCTGAGATCAAAAAATACTCCTGGGAAACAGAGTACTCCAGCTCCTCCGAAGAAGACTGCTGCTCCTGCAAAGCAGCCAGCCAAAGATGTTCAGAAAGCACCCCAGTCCCAGCCAATGGTAAGAGCTCATTCTTCTGAACCTGAAAAAATTTCTTCTTCATTCAATTTAGAAACATAAATTCAAAAGCTTAAGATTCCAGTACCCCTTGTCGAATTGATGAAGAATAAAGTTTTCCGAAAGGATATCTGTAAAACCCTTGATCACAAATTTGTTTCTTTTTCTTCTGATACCATAAATCTGTCTGATGATAAGCCAAACATTGTCCTGGGCCCTATGATTGAAGACAGGGATGAAAGCTACCCTCCTTTTTATGTCTCTTTAAATATCCATGAAAAGACCTTGCACAATTGCCTCCTAGATTCAGGTGCTTCCCATAACCTGATGTCCAAAACAGTCATGCATGGATTAGGATTAGAGATCACCTGCACTTACCATGATTTGTTCTCCTTTGACTCCAGAAAGGTGAAATGCCTCGGGTTGATAAAAGATCTTGTTGTTTCTCTGTCCTCAGCCCCGATGAAAACCATGGTTATGGATGTAGTAGTTGCTGATATCCCACCCAAGTTTGGGTGCTTACTGTCTAGGTCATGGATGAAAAGACTAGGAGAAACCCTGCAAATGGACCTTTCCTATGCCACTATCCCAGTCTTTGGTGGATAAAATAAAAGGTTATACCGTGAGTCCCATCTCTCTTTCATCATCAATGATGAAAAGAACCCAGCAAACCATCCAGTATATTCAGTGGACACGGGAATGGGCTCCTGTATTCTGCAAATTGATGATTCATTACCCGAATCATTGTCATTGAAAAAGCCTATGGTTCAGCCCATTGACATTAGTGAAGAAAGCGGGGTATGGACTATGTTTTTTGATGGAGCATGCACCAAAGAGTCTGCTGGAGTAGGTATTGTCTTCATCTCTCCTTCAAAGGAGAAGACACAGTTGTCATTCAAGTTGGATTTTCAGGTAACTAACAATATTGCTGAATACGAAGCCCTACTGTTGGGGCTGAATTCTGCCAAAGAAATGAAGATCAAGAAGTTACATGTATTCGGAGATGCTGATCTAATTGTCCAACAGGTCAACAAATCATTCCAGGCAAAACATGTCAGGCTCAAGGCCTACAGAGACGAGGTACTCAGAATTATCCCTTCTTTTTCTAAGTTCAAAATAGCACATGTGCCTAGATTGATGAACGAAATGGCTGATTCTTTAGCTGTTTTAGCATGCACTTTCATTCCTCCTCTGCCTCCTAAATTATCATATGAGATTCAAATGAAATATAGGCCATCATTGCCTGATAACATAAAATTTTGGAAAGTATTTGAGGATGATGCAGAGTTGACCAGATTTCTGAATGTCATAGATGAGTTTGCTGACCTCGAAATTGATGAAGACAATCAGAATGAACAGGCTGCTGAAAAAACCAGATTTAAAAGCAAAATTGGGGCACACGAAATAGTTCAGCTTTCTTCTAACATAATTCCTAAGGGGTTGGTCCCTTTGGAGAAACTTTTTGACAGTAATGACGTGGCTGTCAAGCTTGAAAAGTCAGAAGAAGAGTCTGATCTTTGCCCGCTGAATTTGTCAAGTGAATCAGATCCGAGGTTCGTAAATTTAGCTTCTCATTTAACAGAACAGCAGAATTCTGAGTATGATGGCCTGTTGAAAGAGTTCTCCGACATCTTTGCATGGAAGTATTCAGATCTAAAGACATATGACACCGAGATCATTCAACACAAAATCCCACTGAACAAGGATACCACTCCTTTCCGACAGAAGCTGAGATCTTTCAGTCCAATGTTGCTGCCCACAATGGAAAAAGAAATCAGAAAGTTGCTTGAGGCTAAAATCATTATCCCGCTTAGATACTCAGATTGGATTGCAAATCTTGTCCCCGTGAGAAAAAAGAATGGTGAAATCAGACTCTGTGTCGATTTCAGAAACTTAAACAAGTGCTCCCGAAAGGACAATTATCCATTGCCCAAAATGGAGCACATCTTGCAGAAGGTTTCAGGAGCAAGTGTCATGTCTTTTATAGACGGTTTCTCGGGATACAATCAGATTGTTGTCCATCCTGAGGAAAGAGAAAAGACAGCCTTCACGATTCCATGGGGCACATTCATGTACCAGAAATGCCTTTTGGCCTCATGAATGTCGGGGCTACTTTCCAGCGGGCAATGGATATTGCCTTTGTCGGAGAAAAGGATAAATTTGTCCTTATATATCTCGATGATATCACAGTGTTCTCTCACAGTCATGATGATCATTTGCTGCATTTGAGAAAGGCATTCGAGAAGTGCAGAAAATATGGGATCTCATTGAATCCGAAGAAGTCATTTTTTGCACTAAAGGAAGGTAAACTGCTCGGTCACATTGTTTCAGCAGAAGGGGTTAAAATTGATCCCAAGCGAGTGGAGGCAATCCAAAATTTGTCACTGCTTAGATCCAAGAAAGATGTCCAATCTTTTCTTGGCACTATCAACTTCATTCGCAGATTTATATCAAATTTTGCAGAATTGACTAAGCACATTACCAGCATGTTGAAGAAAGATTCTGAAATCAGATGGACTGAATAGGCAAAAGCTTCTTTTCATAATATCAAAGAAGCAATCACTTCAGCTCTGGTTCTAATCAGTCCAGACTTTGAAAAAGAATTTTTCATATTTTCATTTGCTTCACATGACACTATTGCAGCTGTTCTTTTACAGAAAAATGGTGATGGACAGGAGCAGCCTGTTGCCTTTTTTAGCCGAGTGCTCCGTGATGCTGAGCTCAAGTATGAAACTATGGAGAAGCAGGCATATGCATTGATCAAAGCCTTGAAGGCATTCAGAATTTACATTCTCCAATCTAAGGTAATCGCTTATGTTCCCTCTAGTTCAGTCAAAGATGTTTTGATTCAACCTGACATTGATGGAAAAAGGAGTAAGTGGGTAGCAAAGCTGATTGAGTTCAACACCGAAATCAAACCTGTCAAGCTAGTCAGAGGGCAAGGACTTGCTCGGTTGCTGGCTGAAGAGAATTGCAAAGCATTAAAGATTGATGATGAGAAAGAAGGTACAGCAGTTTTCCAGTTTGAAATTTCAGCAAATCAAATGAGTACAGATTTACAGGTAACATCCTATATCTCAGACTGTGAATGGTACAGGGATATTATTTTCTTTCTGCAAAATTTATCTCTGCCAGAGGGACTAACCAGAACTCAGGGAAGAGCTCTCAAGCTCAAAGCTACAAATTTCTGCATCAAAGATAACATGTTGTTTTGGAAAGATCCTTTAGGGTTTCTCCTGAGATGTGTGACAAAAGAGGAGTCTGTCAAGATAATGACTGAATTTCATGACAGTATCTGTGGTGGACATCACTACTGGAAGACCACAGTCCACAAGATACTGAGAGCTGGCTATTACTGTCCTAGGATGTTTTCTGATGTATTTGCTTTTGTTAAAGCATGTGACAAATGCCAAATATTTCAAGGAAAGGAACAGCTGAAATATTTACCTTTGAAGCCCATCACAGCCATTGGCCCATTCCAGCAATGGGGCCTAGACTTCATTGGAGAGATACATCCTCCATCAAGCAATCAGTACAGGTGGATATTGGTTGCTACAGATTATTTCACGAAATGGATTGAAGCCATTCCCACGAGAAATGCTAATCATAAGGTTATTATTGACTTTCTGTTTAGTAATATATTTTCAAGGTTTGGCTGTTCCAGGAATCTAATTGCAGACAATGCTCCTGCCTTTAATGACCAGCATTTGGTGAGTTTATGTGAAGAGATGGGGATCAAACTAGCTCATTCCACATCATATTACCCACAGGGAAACGGACTAGCTGAGTCTTCCAATAAAAGTTTGTCTTGTATCATCAAGAAATTGCTGGAGGAAAACAAGAAAAGTTGGGACAGCAAGTTAAAATTCGCCTTGTGGGCTGACATAGTGACCAGCAAAAAGTCTATTGGCACATCTCCGTTTAAGCTAGTATATGGTACTGAAGCCATATTCCTGGTCCAACTTGTGTTACTGGTGACTAGTTTCCTTCAAGAGGTCGGCTCTGAACTTGATGATCACACTAGGAGAGTTTTTCAATTGGTGGAATTGCAGCAGGAGAGAGAGCATCTGATAGAAAAGTCTGAAAATCACCAAATGAAGGTGAAAAACACCTTTGACAGGAAAACAAAAACAGGTGATTTGGTCTTGAAGTGGGATGCATCTAGACAAAAAAAGGGACAGCATGGTAAGTTTGATGCTTTATGGATTGGTCCATACGTTATTGCAGAGGTATATCACAACAACACTTTTGTTCTTCATCATCTGGATGGAGAGATTCTTGCAGGTGGCCCATTTAATGGGCGGTTTTTGAAAATCTATTTCTCATAAAGGCCTCTGGCCTTTTTCATTGTAAATATTCATCATTTTTGTTGTTGTTTAGAGTCAGTTTGTCAAAATAAACTCCATGCCCAATGGGAGTACTAGATTAGGTGTCAGTTTTATTTTCAGGGATCTTCTTTTTCCTGAGTGTTGTCATGAGTTTAATCTTTCGAAAGTAGAACTTCAGGGAGAGTATGCTGCTGTAGAGGATACTATTCATCATGATCAAGAGATAATTGATTCACCTCATGATAACCTTAGTGATGCTTTTGACATCATATCAAATGCACCTACTGATGTATGTTGTCATGAAGATGAGATTGTTCCCTCTGAAAATTTTGAAGATGTTGAGCAGATTGACAAATTTACAAGTGACATTTTCAGATCTACCGAGATTGAAGAAGACAGCCTACAATTTCCAGATTTGCAGGGGCTGTCTAATCTTCAGCTAGACACGTGAATCATGATCCCTGATCTGTTGATGTTGCAGCAGCATATGTTATGAGCAGCCCACATCTTCCCGACTTGCTGAAAAAGACAGATTGCAGCAGACTTTTGCAGGAAGGACAGCCAAATGATTCAGATCAGAAATTCAGTTCATATGTTTCTTCAGCGGATCTCAAGCAGTCTACATACAGCAGTGAGTTTTGTGGAGGAAATGAAGAGCAGCTGCAACACAGTCAGTTGGAGCAGCAGCTCCAAAAGGTATTTCATTATGATTTTGATGATCCTTTTGTTGACTATTTAAATTCTATGAGCAGTATAGATCTTAAAAAATTTCTGCCAGAAGAAGATTGTCTTTATCATCTGTTCAAACCTCTTTTCTGCGTGAAATGGTCTCCATTGTTTCTCGGGTCAAGATCTAGCATGATGGCATTAAAAAAGTTCCTTACATGGCTTCATTGGAAGCATCACTTCATTTGATAAAAGGCAGTACAGTTGGTTAGTCTAGGGGTAGGTAGAGAAATAAGCTCGCCATACAAGCAGTTAAATCTTTTTCAGTTTTGCTCATTTCATGAATAAGCAGAACAGGCTGCATGTAAGCTACAGGTGGGATACAGGTTTGCAGAGGGATCAGTGTTAAAGAATTGATGACTCCATGTCCAATGCTAAGGCTACTGGAACTACTAGGTTCTTCGGAACCTCACTGGGAGGATTCCATCCCCGAGTAGGAGCCAGATGTTATCTCCCAAAAAGCGCATCGTCATTTTGGGTGATAGAATGTGTTAAAATTTTTATTTCTGTGAGTCTTGGATGTGCCAAATTTCAAGCTACATATCAATCATCGAATTCCAGTCCACATGTCAATTCATAAATTGATATATAAATAAAACCCCGCTGAGTCAAACCCCAAGACCAACTGCAAGTGTCCTGGGTGTGGTGAAAGTCTTTGCATTTTTGAAAATCTGATTGATCGAAGATATCTGGCCTCTAATCGTTGTCTTGATTCAAGCCGTGGATGAAGTCACAAGCCAGGTCGACACATCATACCACGCCTATTGTCAGTTTCAGATGCCAGATCAATAACCTAGAGACCAGATGTATGCATATGATGTTTGCAGATGCTATAATTAAGAACAGATCAAGATGCAAATGCCTCGAGTATAATTATGGGTGCAGCATTAGCATGAGTCAAAGGAACTTTCCAAAAGTTAAGGAATTCAAAGAGAACTTCTAGGAACTTTTTGAAAGACAAGTGGCAGTTTATCCTAGATCTGAAGGGCAGAGTATCCCAACTTTCCAGAATTTCAGGTAACAAATTCTACATGGCAGTTGATTGATGAAAATATTACATCCAGATTTCTAGATATCTTTCAAACAGAGCAGCCGTCGAAGAATTGGTTTAGATATAGTTTTAATTTCAGGATCTCTTCTTTAGAGTTTACTTTGAAAGGCAATATTTCAGGAATCGATTGCCACATCATCAAGATTGATTCTTATCTATATCAAATCGATCCCAGAAGCCTTGGGAGGCTTAGCTCCACTTCACCAACTATCATCACGAGAATGGGACCAGCATATTAACATTTCCTTATGATGAGAGATCATTCCCTATCATTTTGCAATTTCTGTTCTAGTTACTATTTTTAGCTTAACAGATCCATGTTTTGAGGATCTGAAGACTGTTTGTAAAGGCTATAAAGCCTAAGAACTCAGACTGAGAGAGGGGTTCAATCTTGGAGAGAATTTGGCCTATGTACTGATTGCTTATCCTAATACAATCACAGTCTTCTTTTGCTACTGTCATCAGACCATTCATCTATCTTTTTATTCTATACTCCGTTTACGTTTAGCTCAACTTTATGCTCATGAACTTGAATGAAGGATTTCTTTATTGTTTAGTATGACCCTGCATCTAAATGTACTTGGTTATTTAAACCCTGCATTACATGTACTTGGTTATCTAAATGATATTATTCATACCTTTCTGTTATATTGTATCTGATTGGCAGTCTCTAAAAGCATTGGTTCATTAAGATGTTCTGATAAGTTAATCCTTTCATTGTGCTTTCTTAGTATCCCATTGATCCACCTATTGGAAAACATGTATTTCTTAAGTTACCAAGCATACTTAGTCATAACCACTAAGTATTTTCTTGGAGTGATAACAAGTCCGTTCCAAAATCATATCGGACCGGAAGCTGAAAGTGGCTAAGGAATGCACTAGCCAAGTCCCAAAAAATGCTGAACACAACAGAAGGCAACTTAATGTACCATTTTGCCGTAGTACTTATTAAGGTTCTTTGGAACAGCCTCAACCTAACTAAATCTTCATTCAGTGAATTCGAAGAACACCATAAATGAAATGTGGTGGCATGAGCCCCAGGATATTCACCAACTTTGCCCTCGAATTTAGGGATGTCCGATGGAAATTTGGTGGGAACAGGTGGACACGAGGGGTCATGCCTCATCGGGTCGTTCATCAACTTAGAAAAGTCTGGCAAGTTTAACGTTGCTAGGAACAGAAGCTTGGGCCGCACCGTGGCACTAAAAGTGCCAGTCTGGGGATTAGAGGGACCTGCCCTCAAATGCCCATAAGTAAAGGTGGGGTTGCCCCCTACCACCAGTTGCAAAGTGGATGGATTAATTTGAAATGGATTCCATCCGTAAGCCACAGGATTGTGAGTGGGAGGTGCAGTATAAGAGGTTCGGGCCGTCCCAGTCGAAACTGGGGTCTGAAAAACAGGAGCAGGTATCCCTCTGCTAAACAACGAAAAGGGAGAGCTTGTAAATGGGGCCGAGACCGGAGTTTGAAAACTTTGCCCATAAGAGGTATTGTTTCCAAACTGCACTCCTACATAAGAAGGTGATGGGCCTACGTATGGAGTGGATGGGGGAATGTACCCCCCATTCCAAGGAAATCCTTAGACGAAAGTCGAGGACCCTACCGGACCACTCTAGGCAGTGTATGTGAAGGAGGAAGGAACAGTAGGTATACTAGGAATCCCAGTAACCATGTCACCAGAAGCACCTGCTAAGCTTACGTGAACCAGCGGTTGGACCACCCAGATCGTTGGACTCAATGGCGTAGTAGGTATGCTAGATCTAGGGGTACTAACCAGGGGAGGTAGCACCCCTTCAGCCGGAACAGCTGAGGAGAAAACAAAAGAACTCTCTCTTGCAATAGACATAATCCTGCCCACAGGGACACCTAAAACAGGTGAATCAAACGATCTAACCTGGATGATCACAGGATTGTTTAAATCAGTCAAGGGTGTGTTAAAGTTTCTCGCAAACTCATCAGCCTGCAAGTCTTCTAACTCAATTGTATTAAAATCAAAACGGTTAGCTATAAGTGTTGATTCACCTGGAACTTCACTTACTCCTACTGGTTCAAATGAACCGTCTGTGTCCAGTCTCCGCCTTTGGGGTGGAGGT
Source organism: Pseudotsuga menziesii (assembly GCA_001517045.1). Taxonomy (NCBI): domain Eukaryota; kingdom Viridiplantae; phylum Streptophyta; class Pinopsida; order Pinales; family Pinaceae; genus Pseudotsuga; species Pseudotsuga menziesii. The sequence continues at coordinate 8,747 of LPNX010737944.1, forward strand.
GGAGGTTCCAATGTGATGAGAGGAGGAAGGTTTTGCAACCTTCATGACCTTCTTATAGGTTGGTCCTCCACAATTGTAAATTTGACAAATCAAACCCTAAGGTCAACTAAACACAGACAACCACAGAGCAAACACTACAAAATTTCTTAAAGTCTCAAACAGTCAACAAGGGTAAAGATATGCTTTCTCGAAGAAAGTCGAAGAACAGTTACTTGGCGTCCTTGATGTGGTTCTTAGGCACAAGCGGAGGAATCACCCACCGCCCTCCTACACTTTCAACAAGGGTTATCTTCCAAGACCGTCCAAGGTGAACCAGAAATAGCCTTCCGGTTTACCTAGGTATGAACCCTAGATGTCAAGAGACTAAAAGCTACCTTAGCTATACCAACAGTCTGGGGGGACAGTCGCAAGCTTGACTCGTACGCATGGGTAGGGTAGTTGAGCCCGAAACTATGTCTAGGACAGAATCCCTAGATGCGTAAAATTCCTTATTTACATTTTGACAAGGAATCAGAGGGTTATCTCCTCAGTCCAATGTCTCCACGCGGCCTCGTGTTTGACTCCCTTTTGAGAGGAGCTTCCCCAATACAATTGATAAAGACAAGGATTTACCTATTGAATGGTCCACTAAGTCTGAATTTTAAAACTTATGGGAAGTTTACACTTCCTATCCCACAAGTCTAGCCTAAGATAGTAGGTTAACGACCCTAGAAAATAAAAAATTACTAGTAAAGTTTAATTATTGCGTTCATTTTAAGGGTTGTTTCTTACTCAAAAGGAAGTGAAGTGATGGACTATGGTGTTTTTGACTCGATAAGAACTAAAAAAGTAAAGGTGTATTTTCAAAGCAAATTACCACTACTAAAACAAACTTCTTTTTCTTTTTGTAAATATAAATTGATGAACAAATGCAATGATAATGAGAATACCAAGACTATATTTTTGTAGTTTTGAGATTATATTTTAAAACTGAAAATAAAACTACTCTATGCAAAAAACAAATGCAAAAAGCTTTAACAATGTTTTTCTCTTCACTTTTTAAAACGCTCAAAGACTACTTATGCACCTAAAACGCACAAAAACTCGAGTATGCTTGAATTTTAACAAACTATATAAAGTAAGCAAAGCGAAGTAAACAGATTATAAAGACCAAGAAATCAACCACCTAAGGAAGACTCGGAACCCTAGCTTGGGCGGACACACTGTAAAAAAGACACTGAAATCACACAAAGGTAAGTGGCACACCAATCACTACTCGAAAATAGACTGGGATAGACAATGCCTGGAAACCTGATCACTGCTTCAGACAAACAACACTTAAACCTATAACCCAAACAGGAAAATCCACTTCAAATTTGCAAACAGAATGAAAATCCAAACAAGAGAACTCAAGGGCTTTATAGGAAAGCACAAGGTGTGGCCAACAAGGTCATCAAACTAACAACACAGTGCTTATAAGGAAGACCAACTAGCAAACAAAAATTATAGAGGGATAGGGACAAGCCAACCCTAGCCCATAAATTCCTATTCTAAGGCTTGTACATGACTGTGTATAAGGGAAAATCGCGTACTGTACGCGACTGTCCTAGAGAGCAACCCGTGTACGCAGGCCTTTGTACGCGACTGTATGCAAGAGCAACCCACGTACAGGTATAAAAAATTCTAAAAAATAGGAAAATTCACAAGGCCTTCAAACACTATGCTAAGCATGAACCAGGACAAGATACCACACACAAACTCAAGGCAAAGACTGGTCAAAGGCAACAGAAATAACCTACAGCAGTCTAGGCTCCTCAACAGAGTCGCCAGTTCTGTTGTTCAGGATAAACACCTTATAACCAAAGGTCTGGGGTTACCAACGTACTCTTAAAACTTGCAGACAATCAACTTTAAAGTACAGAAAGGAAATAGGAAGATAGAATGTACTCACCCGATTAACGACGGTTGATCCAAGCTTTGTATTCTCCCGCTCTACTTCTCCTCCAAAGCTTTCAAGGATGCACCTCCTTCACTTACAAAGAGCAAATCCTCCAAGTGGAAACTTATACATGTATATATGACAAGTTAGATAAATAATATATAGAGTGCTTAATCATAAATATTCATCAAACCATGATACATGAAATATATTCAACACACATTTGGAATAAGGATTCTCTTTATTAACAATAGTGAATGAGATAAGGTTACAACCTAACGCCTGAAACAAGGAATCCTCTGCAACCAAAGGATTCTGAGTTTTGCTGCTCCAAAGACTTCTGAATAGATACCACCAGCATAACTTTGCTCTCCAAGTATCATTGATCAATGCCCTCCCCAAGGCCTCTATTTATACTTAGGAAAATAGAGCAGTTTCGAAGGTTGAGGAGGTTGAGACAGTTAAGATAGTTATTGATTAGGGCTTAACACATCTCCATTAATCGTGATTTATTATTTTTAATGTCAAAGGAAGGCATACGAGAGTATTGATACTGGAAACCCGCGTATAACGCGCGAGTTGCTATAAGGGAAACCCACGTACAGATATGTACGCGGGTTGCAATGACAATACTCGCATACAGTACGCAATATGATGTAGGAAAAGTAGCGTATGTATGCGGGTTTCTTATAGGAAAATTCGCGTACATCAAATGACATATGAAAAGGTAAAAATTGCAAGCTGGATGGATAGTGAATGTATTTCATAATATGCCCATCTATAGTGTTTTAGGAAACCTTCAATCCATAAATGTCCTTTTGTGCGCCAACATATGAAATGTCGGCACTCGGACGGAGAAGTGCCATTTGGGTTGATAACACACGCAACACTTTTCGTGCATTAGCGTGGCCTCTATAGTGACCTCCCGTGCTCCCTGCATATGCTTCTTCTAGAATGGGACCCTGGTCATGTGGTAAGACACACTGTCGCCATATTTCATCCGGTCCAAGTTTATATAACTGTACAACAATTAGTTGAAAATCAGAGGCTTTTACGACCAGCTGCTTCTTTTGGCTAGTCGACATGTCTGTTGGGGTGACACCAGTAGACAAAAAATGAATAATTGGCGCATAGTGATCATCTGCGACATCAACCTGGAACAATTGCGCATCTGGCAAGCCATCATCAATATTGGTTGGTTCTTCACCATTCACAATACGTGACAGATGATCCGGGCCAGCATTCAACCATCCTGGCTTTACCACTATTTCAAAATCAAACTCTTGGAACAAAAGTAACCACCTACAGATTCTCCCCCCAACACAGGATTATTGACTAGGTATTGTAAAGCAGAATGATCGGTGAACATCTTGAAATGTCTACCCACAAATAGTTCCTGAACTTTTGCAGAGCATAAACCATCTACAGGCCTTCCCTTTCGGTCATGGTATAATTTCGTTCAACAAATGATAACTTTCTACTGGCATAGGCTATTGGATGATCGAAGTCACCTTCGCCTGGCTGCACAAGAACAGCCCCCAACACAATAGAATAAGCATCAACATGTATATGGAATTCTTTATCCCAATCAAGGAAAACTAGTATTGGTGTAGAGGCCATCTTGGGCTTCAGGGTGTTGAAGCTTCCTTGACATTCTGGAGTCCATTCAAACGCATCGTCTTTCTTTAGCAGCTTTTTCATGGGAGTGGTAATCGTAGCGTATCCTCTGATAAACTTGTGATAGTAGCCCGTATGTCCCAGTGTTGCCCATAGAATCTTTACATTCATCGGCAGTGGTAAACTAAGGATCAGTGCAATCTTCGTCGGATCCACAACCATACCTTCTTTCCAGATGATGTGCCTAAGTAGCATGCCAAAGGGTGCATAGAAAATACACTTTTTTGAATTCAATGCAATATGATGCTGTCTACACCGTTCCGGCATCAAGCACAGATTGTCCAGATGGTCTTTAATCAGGCCATAGATGGTCCAGTCATCCATATATATCTACATGAATTTTTGAATAAAATCATTAAATACAACAACAACTACACAGGAGAATACAGCGGATGCATTCTTCAGCCCAAATGGCATGATAGTATATTGAAAACAACCCCACTTGGTGACAAACGTAGTCTTATGGTGATCCTCCTTCGCAATCTGGATCTAGTGGTATCCCGAAAAGCCATCTGTGAAGGAATATACCTCCTGGCCTCCTACACCTTCCAGGACTTCAACTATAAAAGGGGTCGAGAACGGATCGTGCACACACGCATCATTCAACTTTATCAGATCGACACAAATGCATATTTCACCAGTCTTCTTGTCTTGGAACACCATCAGGCTTATCCATTCTAATTCTTCTACGGGTTCAATGATCCCAGCATCGAGCACCCTATTGATCTCAGCTTTCACGTGATCCTTGTATCGCGGGTTCAGTCTATACGGCCTATGGCATACTGGTTTTGCATCTGGATTGAGTGGAATCTTAATTTCCTCCCAGTCACTGAGTATCCCCTTCATTTCTAAAAATTGCATTGGGAAAAGGTACTGGAATTCATGCAGCAGATCTGTGATTTTGGCCATCATCTCTTCGCCCCAATAGTCTCTGATATTAGCAAATTTTGGATTTTATGCCAACCCAATGTTAACTTTCCAGATTCTCAACGGCTGATTCATCGAGTCCGTCGGTATGTCGGGAGCTGCGACACCATGGCTTCCTTCGGACTCTGGAATATTAACATTCCACAGCTTGTCATCATCTTCAGGTTCGCCGGACAAGTTGTAGCATGTCATCATGGATCAGGTGGAGCAATTTGCATGAGGATCAACGAGGTATGCAACAGGGATGAATTTTAGTACTACATCATTGATAATGTGTAAATCATTACATACCTCGGGGTTTGCATCCTCGAATTTAATTGTTTGCACAAAGCAAAATGACAACTCCTCCCAAGTGGTAATGGTTCTGTGCAATTCTGTTGCCACATACCAGGATATTGGCATCTCTTCTAGAGTATGAAAAAAAGCGTGAACCCACTCATCTTTGGGTCGCGATGTCCATAATGTCTGGCACTCGATCAAATGACTGGAGGGGTCATTTCGTCCATCATATCTCCCAGCATGATAGACCTCTACGTCACCAAAGTGGACCATAATCAACCTGTGGCAATCATGAATCATATGTTTGTGTGTCTCCCACCATCGAGCCGGAGTAGCCTTTAGTGCTACATCAAGATCCAGTATCCTTTGCGGTTCAAACACTTTTTCTTCAAATTCTTGAAAGAAATCAGATAGTCCTGACATTCCTTCATAAATGGGCAACTCGACAGTCTCATTCGCAACATGTCGGAGTGACTGTGTAATCAACCCGCACTTTCTGAATGATACCTCATGCAACCGATTCTGCCAATTTTCTAGAGCATCGTCAGAGTCAGAGGACGTGGAACTTGCACTGTGCCATCCAAGTTTGCCATTGACAGTAGGATGGATATAGTCCTTGGAGATGTTATAATCATAATCCCAACTTCTCCCGACTTCATCCTTTACTGGTTCGATATATCGTCGTCCTTCCTTAGGGTCCATAGGAGCAATGACACTAACATCCTGGTTTTCAAATGTCATAACACATTTTTTGAAGTTGATAACTGCCATGCTATCATTATCCCATCCAATTCCTAGCAGCGCGGCATAGGAACCACCATCTCCTACAACTTCTATCACGTCAAAGTCAACACGTGTTTTCATACCTTCAATGTCGACAACCAAGTTTGAAACATGACCAATGGGCTGAACCTTCGCCTGGTTTGTTAAACGCAGCTGTACCGATGGACCATCCTAATGTTGGATTTCCCATCAATTTCTAGGTTTGCTTCGTCAGGATGTTTACATTTGATCCAAGGTCCAATATGACCGAGTCAACCTCATAATCTCCAATCTGGACAATCATCCTCATCTCCTTGTCGGTCTTCCTCTTTCGCAAGGAATTCATAGCAGAATCCTTCACTGTCTTATCCAGGAGATGCAATAATGTCTCAAGCTCGACAAGGGCATCCGAGTCCCTCGCCAGCGATAAACAACTCTCAAAGAACTTGCGTAGGGTACCATACTACCGCGATGGTCCTGCCTCTACAAATGGATCAAAAGAAAATGGCATATCAACAATTGGTAACTTACCCAAATTTCTCCCGATTTCATTCTTTGCGTTAAAGAAGGTATATTTCTCTGTCGCAATATCAAATGTGACCTTCTTCTTATCAGCGAGCCGGACTTGTAGCCGTGGTCCATCATCTTCAGTTGTCGCACAAGCGCGAGTGACAATCCCAACGTCGACGTCCTTCATCCGTGGTTCGGCCTGAATAGTGGAAATTGTCGATCCCTGGTTTAAGTTCAAAGGCGAGTTTTGATGCAATGGTTGATTCATTGGTTGATTCCGTGTCTACGGTGGGTTCTGAGTCTGAGTTGGTGGTGGAACCTGGTTCTGCATTATCGGTCGAATCTGTACTTGGAATGTAGGATGATTCTGATTCTGCGCATTTTGTAACTGAGGAATTTGTCCTGCCTGCCATTTTGCAACCAACTGAGGGCAGATTTCAACATTATGATCGCTGGCTGCATAGTATGTGCACTGTGCATGAGGGCACTCCCTCTGGTAATGCCCAGATACCCCACATGTGTAGTACTAGACTGATTCATGACCTCATCCTTCTCCGTGGCCAAATCCTCCTCCTCGACCTCTGAACCCTCTGCGGAATCCTCCTCGGGCTCCTCCTTGTTGAAACTGTGGTTGGGCCATTTGTTGCTACGGTGGGTTAGGTTGCTGCTGGACATATTGCGTAGCTTGAACATACTATGGCTGATTATACTAGAGTCGAGGTGCTTGGTTATAATGCGGTTGTACCACCATTTGCGGCTATGGTGCGAACTGCGGATGTGCCATAAACTATTGCTGTGGTTGCGCAGGGACAAACTGCAATAGAGGAGGTGGTGTATACTGTACCTATCCTTCTGGTTGTACTACTTACGGTTGTGCTTGCGCTATTTGGGGCTCCTCCCCTTTCATAAAGTATGAATCATACATCCTTTCCTAGAGCAAATCATAAGCGCGACAATTTTTGTCGTTATGTCCAACTGACCGACAAAATGTATAGTACAAACTCTCTGCTTGGGTAACCATCTTCTGCATGTAATCACAGTTCTCATGTCGATGCCCATAGACCTAGCAGATGCGGCACCATGGTTCACCAGCACCACTCAACGGATTAGGGGCTCCTGACAACAAATAATTCCGAAACGTCGAGCAGGTATCCTTGGTATGTCTGCTTACATGGCAACGGGTGCACCAAAGATCGTCACGATCTTCCTTGGAATTTTTTATGTCTTGCAATTGTAGCGTCAAATTGGCCAACTGTGCCTGAATCTGATTCATTCCAACGACAATTTCCCCTACTGGTGATGCCTCCAATTTCATCGCAGTCTCTAGAGCCTCGCTCTGCATCGCAATATTTTATTGCATTAATGGTTGTCGGATATGAGGGACAAGCACCGCGATAAACCATTATTTATGCTGAACGTCGCTCATCTGAAAACTTACCCGAGCCATCAATGTCTTAAATCACTGATCAAAATCCCAAATCATTTCATTGGGGAATTGTTTGATCTCTTTTAATTCAGTAATGTACTGAGCTTCAGACTTCGGCTTCTTAAATTCCTTAAATATCCTTGTACTGATCTCGTCCAATGTTTTTGCAGTACCTCCCTGAGGGACCCATGTGAATCTCATAAACCATTCCAATGTGCGTCCCCTCAGAGTAGTGGCTAGTTGAATTTTCTTGACGTCATCATCGATAGTTTGTCGAGTAGTCCAGATTGCTTCACATAAGAACCGGTACTGCTATGGATTGTCGGTGCTATTTCCATTGAATATCGGCAACTTCATTTCATCTCCTGCAATTCTGGACCTTCTTCCTCTTGCTGGTGCTCTATTACTAGATTGTTGATGACACGTCGTGCAAGTCGACGTAGAATGCACGTTCCTTCCTTGTGGTGGAGTAGTGCGCGAAGGAGTAGGCACATTATTGCTGGGGTTCAATCCTGTCGTTCTTCCGAGCGTAGCCCAGGCCTGTATCTCCTCGTCATCACAAAAAGGTTGCTTCGTCCCATGTGGTTGTTCTTCATAGCATCGCACTTCGACTTCAGCAGGACCTTCTTTCGTCCTCTGCCTCTTTTCTCGAAACCTTGCTCCTCCCCTCATACAACCACTTGTTTCTTCGACGACCTTTACATTCTCCTCAGACCTCATTCCCATCTACCCCTTATTTCCTTATGCATTTCCCCCCTTTTTGTCGCAGTGCCTACATCCCCCGCACACCAGAGTCCACTACTCTTGGTCCATCTTTAGGATACCCTTTTCACAGACTAGTTGCTTACTGGACAACTGCAGTGACAACAAGAATCTTCCATGTGGTCCACTAAAAAACTCCCTTTATACTTCACTAAAAGATTTATTAGTATCAACGACAAACTCGGTGATGTATCCTTCTAAGATACTATCCAACCATACCTCGACTGCCCGTGATGCCTTGTTGTTGGTTTCTTGCAGCTCCTAGATCAATTCTGGGGTCCAGGATGTTGCCTCTCCTCCTTGAAAGTTTGTCTTCTGCTTAGCGAATTTTGCCAACCATTCATGCAAAAGCATAGGGAATTCACAAAAGAACCATTCATCATGGATTTATATATCCTGCCAGTGGCCCGTCGAAAACTTAGGATTCTGGTTTTTGGCTTCAGCAAACTCCTGCAACTTCAGATCAAACCATCCCTCGATCTCAAATCGAGTCGGATGCCATAACATATCCCCCTCTTATTTGCAACTCGGTCCTGACAACGAAACGATTTGTTGGTGAAACCCACCAACAAAGGTTCGTCGACAGGAGTTCCCACTCTGTCGACGCCCTGCAGCGCAATCTCCCTAAGCACCGGACCAGACAGGTTTTACCCTGCCCAGCAACGTCTGCGGAGCAGACGAGGTCTCACCCAAGGCGTTCAAGGGAGAGTTGTTAGAACCGAGTTTCCGACAGTGGGAGAGGAGGATATGGGGATTCGACGGAGGGGCACCATAACTTATGCAATCATTACATAGTAATATCGATATCGCAACATTATTCAAGGAACAATATTCCTCACAACGCATCAAATGGTTATAGAAACACAGATTGCATCGACATAAAAGCAATAGATCTCATTGATATAGAAGGAAGAGACTGAATCACATCTATATTATGCCAGTGTAACAAAACAGAGTCGCAGCATCATAACAGATCTATAACAATAGACAAGGATTAAACCATACTCATCACATCATATTAACCTTGCATAAATATAGCACATTACACAATTCTTCTCCAAAACCAGAGACTGCATACAGCATGAGGAAACCCAAATAAGATCACAGTTAAGACAGAAAATTCTCCATAAAGTAGATCGCACCAGATCTCATCCCATACAATCGCACATACAATCACATACAATCGCTCACAACAATTGCCCCTCCCTATGACTCTCCAAAATAGATCTATAAATAGGCTTAAGCCTTTACATTTAGGGTCCACTACTAACTGACTTCTAACCGCTACTGACCTATTGCAACAAAAATTGGTCAAAATATACATAAAATATTCAAAAAGCGGTTATTCTTCTGCTTATCGCACCAATTTTCCCTTGCGCAGTACCGCGTGAGCTTGCACAGCTGCCGCAACCCTGTGCAACTCACTCGCCCCAAACCCCTTGCCAACAAGCAAAGGGAATTCTAGAATTAATACATAGTGATGTGTTTGGACCTGTTCCTATTCCATCATTAGGAAAATATGTGTATTATGTTTCATTTATAGATGATTTCTCAAGGAACATATGGATTTATTTCCTTCGAAAGAAATTTGAAGTATTTGCCAAGTTTAAAGAATTTAAGGCTCTTGTAGAAAATTAGTCAGAAAAGAAAATAAAGGTGTTGAGGACAGATAATGGTGGAGGGTTATGTGGGAATGAATTCAAGGACTTTTGTAAGAAGTGTGGTATAGCAAGGAAAAATAATACTCCATACACACCTCAACAGAATGGAGTTGTTGAGAGGATGAATAGGATGTTGATGGAAAAGGCAAGGAGCATGCTAAGCAGTGTTGAGATAGGACAAGAATTCTGGGCAGAAGCAGTGGAGACATCATGTTACTTGGTAAAATGATCACCCACATCAGCATTGATTGATAAAACTCCACAAGAGGTATGGACTGGTAAGAAACCCTCTATTAAGAATCTAAAAGTTTTTTGTTGTGATGCTTATGTACATGTTCCAAAGGAGAAAAGGAGCAAGTTGGGTAACAAAGCTGAGAAATGTATCTTTATTGTCTATAAAGATGGTATGAAAGGGTATAAGCTTTGGAATCCTATAACTAAGAAGATTGTTTACAGTTGAGATGTTGTATTTCAAGAGGTCAAAGAAGTCCCTAGATAGGAAGTGAATCCAATAGAAAAGGAACCAGAGAAAATAGAGTTTAAGTTAGAAGGTGAAGAATATGACTCAATAGAAGAAGCGGAATCAAAAGAAGAAGAACGTCATACTCCAGTTTTGAAGAGATCGTGTCGAGAAATAAGGAAACCAAAAAGGTATTCCCGTCCTGATTTTTGCTCTCATTTTTCTATGTCTATTACTGATGATGATCCTAGAAATGTGAAGGAAGTTGTTGATTTAGAGGATAATGATCTCTGGAAAAAGGCCATGGCTGAAGAAATGGATTCCTTGGACAAAAATGAAGCTTGGAATCTAGTCTAGTTACCAGCTGGAATAAAATTCGTTGGGAGCAAATGGCTATTTAAAAAGAAGTTGAATGCATAACGTAAAGTGGATAAGTATAAAGCCTGCTTGGTAGCAAAGGGTATTCTCCGGTAGAGGGGATTGATTTTCGTGAAATATTTTCTCCAGTTGCAAAATTAACTTCTATTTTATTTCTTCTTTCTAATGTTGTTTCTTTTGATCTTTAAGTAGAGCAGATGGATGTGAAGACAACATTATTACATGGGGATCTGAAAGAAGAAATCTACATGAAACAACCAGAAGGGTTCATAGTAAAGGGAAAGAATGAGTTGGTATGTAAACTGAAGAAGTACCTTTATGGTCTAAAGCAATCTCCAAGGATGTGGTAGCAAAAGTTTGACACATACATACTTGGATTGGGGTTTGTGAGAAGCAAAGCTTATCACTATGTATATTCCAAACAAGTTGGTGATCACTTCATTAACATAGTTCTATATGTTGATGACATGTTGCTGATTGGAAACAATAAAGATGTTATAAAGGAGATGAAGTCTCAACTGTCCTCCAAGTTTGATATGAAAGATCTCGGTGTTGCAAACTTCATTATGGGAATAGAGATAAGAAGAGATTGTGCAAACAAAATGACCAGTTTAAATCAAAGAAATATGTTTAGATGGTACTACAGAGATTTAACATGCAGGAAAGTAAGCCGATCAAGGTTCCTATTCCTGTAGGTGTAAATTTATCTGTAGATCAGTGTCCCAAGACACATGAAGAAGAAGAAGACATATCACGGGTTCCATATGCCAACGCAGTTGGTAGTTTGATGTATGCACTAGTCTATACAAGACCAGACATTGCTCATGCAGTGGGAGTTTTGAGTAGAAATATGTCAAAACCATAAAAGGAGCATTGGACAGTTGTAAAGAGGGTCTTCATATATTTGCGTGGCACCACAGATTATGCAATCAGCTACCAAGGAAGACCTGGACCAGACAGAGTAATAAATGTACATGAATGAGTTGATGCAGACTGGGCTGGAGACCTTGATCACAGAAGATCTACAAGTGGGTATGTGTTTAACCTATTTGGAGGAGCTATCGGTTGGATGAGCAAGAGACAAGCCATAGTTTCACTCTCAACTACAGAAGTTGAATACATGGCAGCCACTCATGCAAGCAAAGAATCTGTGTGGTTGCAAAGATTGTGTTCAGGTATTGGGTTTGTATAGAAAGGTGTAAGGTCATATTGTGATACCCAAAGTGAAATCTTCCTAGCAAAGAACCCTTATAATGCTAAGACAAAACACATTGATGTGCAATATCACTTTCTGAGAGATATGGTTGAAGACAAGAAGGTGCTGCTAGAGAAGGTTGACACCGTGAAAAATGTTGCAGACTCATTAACAAAGTCTGTTAGTATAGAGAAGTTCTCTTCGTGTAAAGAATCTATGGGCATTGCTGCCCTGAACCTGTGACTTTATGAGTACATGAATCATTGCTATGCAAAGGAAACAACAAGTGGGAGAATGTTGGGTATATGTTATATTCTTTGCATGCAAGTATGGAGGGGAGGTGCACATGTCAGTGCTGCAACTCGACGATACCAAAGAACCTTCATGGAAACAGGTCGGAGGTCGTTTCCGAAGTGAGCGTAGCGAGCAATTTTTTTGGCTCTTTATAGATTTTATGGCTCTTTATAGCTGTTTGTGGCTATTTTTAGAATTTTTCTAAAAATATGCAACTTAATCTTGGTTAAGGGATTGGAGTCTTTTTCTAATTCTGGTTAACGAATTAGGGTATTTGGATGTTGCAGAATACCTATATTTTGTATTGTGATGATTCATAATGTAATGAAGAGAATATAGGAGGTGTGGCTCCAAGGTTTTCTGGTTTTTCCCGGTTAAGGGTTTCTAGGGTAAATCTCTGTGTTTATGTGTGAATGATGTGTTGTGATCTCTATTTTGCTTAAAAGAATCTGTATGCTTTGCTTCTTTGCACAGGTTTAGAACTTACATATATTTCTTGTTCATTTGTTATGGAAACTCCTCATCAACGATCTTAATGAGAACCTTAGACTTGGAAACCCCATCAAGTCTATGTTGAACCTTCATGTTGGTCTTCTTTACCGTAACCTGGAAATTGTTTTAGAAACTCTAGCAGGAGTTAGTTCAAAATTGAAGTGTGGATACTTGTTAAACTGATTCCACAGGGAGATGAAACCTATCAAGGCGAGTTGAATATACCTCATTTTCTCTTAGATCCATGGATAAAACAACTAAAAACTGGAAACCCTAGTTTCCCGATTCTGGTAGAGTGTAGGTCAAAAATGAAAATTTTTGGATCTAAAATATGCTTCCACATATAGTTGTTCCCTATCAAGGTGAGTTGGAGCAAGCTAAGATCGAGCCAAATTAATGGGCAGAAGGGATATATCCAAGGAGCCCTAGGTATTGACCCCGACAATATTAGGTCAAAAATGAAACTTCACCAAACTAGATTTGGCCTCTATAGAAATATGCACCCTATAAGGGAAAGTTGCCCAGTTCTCCTTTCGAGATAATTTTAGGTTGAAACATGGGTTGAAATTACTATAAAATGTGGAGCCTTAGTTTTCGACAATGACTTCTTTTAGAAATACTCTAATACCATGTTAGATTTTATAGCAGTATAACTAGGATAAATAAAGAATGAAAAAACACATAAATAATAATAAATATAGTGCACGTTTAACCATAGTGATAATAAATTACCTTCCAACCATAAACAAAACTTTTGTCTCCCCTGAGCTCACATCTTCCAATAGAGATCGATGTACATCTAGATAGTAGTATCATAAACCCCACGAAAAGATAAGAGAAACTTCTTCAAAGTGGAGAACCCCAAAATACTCTTCTTTAGATGTAGTAATGAACTTCTCCTAGCTTGAGCAAACTTGCTTGAGTGCTAGATGTAAAAATCAAGGGAGGCTCCTTCTATTTATAGTTTTTGTTGCTGGCAATTTTTTTTTTCCAACTAGGCTGACTTGTCTACTTAACTGGGTCCAACTTCTCTTATGCAATAATAAATTTACTTGGGCTGACCTATGAGATGATGCCTCATGCAACTACTACACCAACATCAAACCCTAGCAATAACAAATCATAGTACAATAGTAAGTGTTCAATGGATGACTCGAAGGAGAGATTTTCAAGATTAGAAGTGCAAGTCTTTGATATCTCTCACAATATGGCGATATTAATGTTATCAGTAGAGATCAACTTTGGACCTTCTGATGAGTTTGGAAACTTTAACTTGAATATTGACTCTAGCAGGAATCTTGAAGACCTAAATAAAGAGAATCACGGAGAAAGAGATATGGAGTTCTGACATTACATCTTCTTGAGCTTTGTTCAAAATAGAAACAAAAGTGGACATCAAGTCATATTAAGGTGAAATTGACACAATGAAGTTGATAATAAATAGTTGTAACAACTAGAAATTTACTTCAATGTGCATAGCATAGGATAAGAACAAAATAGATCATTTTCCCCACTAAAGTTGTAGGGTCACACTCAAACTTGGTGGGAAATCTATATAGAGATAGTTAGTCCCAAGGGGGTGATCCACTGGTAACTAAACGAGAGGTGTTTAAAATTCTCTTTAATTCCCATTTTTACCCTATTATGTACAAATACGACCAATGGATATGTTGGCACTACTATTGATAAAAACAATGATGAACTATGAAAGAGTACAATACAATACCAAGTTTAGCAACATACCATTCTATTCCGAATATGTTTCAAAACCTTGGATGTATTCTTGAAGTAATTGATAGGTTTGCGTAGTCATCAAAGGAGGAGAATGATGCTCTTTAAACATATTAAGGCCATTGATGAGGCATGTGTGCAAGTACACCACTTAGATATAAACAAGAAGAAAGGATAACTTAGTGGTTCCAAGAAGATAATTCAATAGGGCACTTCCAAGAAAGGAACGAAAAAGTGGAAAAGAAAGGGTATTTGCACATAAATTCAAGGTCCAAACAATCATTGCAACCATTGTAACATATATGGTTATATTGAAGATAAATGTTGGACGCTACATTTTAAGTTGAATCCAAAGAACCCCAAGAACTGCCAAGAAGATGAAACTTCTAGGCATGGATTCATGTAACCAAATAGAGAGCAACTTAGTAACCAAGTAGAGAGGAACTTAGATGTAAATACCATCTCAAATACCATCATCTTGTTTCACAGAAAAGATTAGGAATAATTTTTGAAATTAAGAATCAAAATTCCAACATTCTAAGAAGATCACTGAATATCAACGACGAAACTAGTCCTTAAAAATAGAATGAATAGTCTTTTTCAGAAACCACAGCAACAATTTTTATCGAAACGCGCCAGGTAGGGGTCGAACCTACGACTTTCTGCTTAGGAAACAGACGCTCTATCCACTGAGCTACAGGCGCAATAATGATGATTTAATGCTACATTTTATTAGACTTTATATAGAAAGTCAATTAGCAAGATGGACGTGCGGCAGTGGCCGTTGGGCTTTGTCGTCACGGTTTCGGTTTATGGCTCTTCTTTTCTGATTGTTTTTTTTTAATATACAAACTGCCTTTTGACATTACTCAGCCTTATTCGCTAATTTCCAGTTGGATGTAGTTGAAATGAGATTATTAAATTGATCAGATCTTCTTATCGATGAAATTGAAAGATAATAACGCTAAATGGCAGTATATCTGTCGCTTTCATAGCTCAGTTGGTTAGAGCACCCGTTTTGTAAGCGGGAGGTCATGAGTTCAACTCTCATTGAAAGCACATGAAAGCTTTTTGTTATGTTTTCTACAGTAGCTTTTACATTTGTATATATGTTCTTTGTCGTGTTTTCTAGATTAGCTTTTACATTTTCGTATATAGGCCGTGCGGGGATAGCTCAGTTGGGAGAGCGTCAGACTGAAGATCTGAAGGTCGCGTGTTCGATCCACGCTCACCGCATATATTGCATTAAGCATT
>LPNX010737944.1:26265-49179 GCA_001517045.1 Pseudotsuga menziesii
GAATTTCAACAACAAGAAGTTCTACATTAGATAGCATTGGAAATCCAACCAGCTGAAATAAATAGATAGTTTTAGGGATAGATTCCAACTAGCTCCATTATTTGCATATTTTTTGGACAACTTAAATGGATTACAAATAATTACAAATATAAAAAATAGCAACACATAACTATAAATATAACCATAAACATTAACTTTTGGTACACCATTGATTCCTCTTTCTATAGTAATTTTATTAGAAATGTTTGAACATAAGTTTACTTCTTGATTGCATATGAAGATCATCGTTCCTTAGACATCATTGATCTGGATGATTTAAAGAATGAAATGACGGAAGCAATATAAAATGGAAACACACATGCAAATATTTTACAGAGAGAACAATAATACAATAAAACCTAGATTTTATTAATGAACGAAATGAAAAACAACTATAAATTGCAAAGCAATACAAATTAACTCGGGTGGTGGTAACTTGTCTCTGAAAATATATGTGTTGGCTGCACTCATTCACAGGAGCTAATTACAAAGAGACCGGAAATGACATTTTATCATAAGCGTAAAGAGGTAAAAACCCTAAACATCTAAAAACCTAACCCTTGTAGAAGAAGTGTTGGAAGGATTTATGGGCCTCAAGGTGGCTAGCTGATATGCAGGGGGCACAACTTTTGCATACAACTCATTGGAAATTATTTTCTGAGGATTGCAACTTTTGATTAGGGCAAAGGCATGCAATTGCAACTCCTGGCGCTCACATTTGCCAAAAAACAAAATTTAGGGCCTCAAAATGGCCTTGGAAGTTTGGGACCTGAAAAATCGCAAAAAATTGCCAAGAAGATGGAGATATTTTGTAGCTACGTGGAATAGATGGGTGGTCAAGTTAATATGCACTTGGATAAGTCCTCCCCTCTTAGAGAGAAATGCTTCCCATTATGTCAAGTCCTCCAAATGAAGACACATTCGTTGAATTTGACTCCTAGTGAGCCACTTTCCCTAGTGAAGACATTGCCCTACTTTGATGACACGATACAATTGGATGTTCTATTGATGCATGCACTTGATCTCAGTGTCCATGATTTGGTTGATTGTTTCCTGCGCAATGCAGATGGAATTAAGTTATGTAGGGGCCAAGTGCTCGACTACCTCTGAGGTGTCCAAGGGAAGTGGACATTAATTTTAGAGTAACTCCACATTGGATATAGGGTGCAAGTCGAGGAAAGGGGGAGTACTTCACTCAAAATCATTCTGACCCATAAGCTTTTTGATGGTGTAAGACACATATCGGAGTGGGAAGAGCTTTCGATGGGGCCTTGTGAGGTGTTTTTCTGCAGCTGCAAGCATACCTTATCTTCCACCTCAACCTTGTGTTGAACTTGATGCTGGTCGTGCCGTTGCTTATACTTAGCATTGTATTTTTGCAAAACATCATGAACTTGTTGTTGGATTCGACGGATACAATTAATGAATTTATCTTCCCACTCAACCTCGGTTTGAGCATGAGAGGATTCATCCTGTGTAGAAACAAAGAGCAATGCTACGTCAGTTGGGGCTAATGGATGGAACCTAAGCACATTGCAAAGGGCTTGTGGTCAATAGAGCCATGAAGGGCTCTGTTGTAACTATGCTCAACATAATGAACACCAATCAAATTTGAGTAGTGCGTCTTAATTTTAATTTGAATGGCATATATTCTTTCACCCCTTCAAAGATAAAGGATGATATAAATAATTGTAATTCAATTGACAAGTATAAATTAACTAAGCCCTTAAAAAATGCAAAAAAAAAAAATCCATTCCATACTTTTAAAATCTTAAACAATTGAACACTCACAACATGAGAAATGATAAATTTTCAATAAAGCCTAAGAAATAAACAAACTTTTCTTTAAATTTGTAAGGTCCACAAAATTATTTTATTTTACATAAGAACACATTCTAACAAAAATAAAAAATTAAATATTTTTCTTTGATTCATTTGATATTCTTCAAAATCATTATGCCCTACATCAATCTATTTTCCCAATGGAAAAGGCTTTAGGTGCATCCATATCTATCATAATCTAAAACATATAGTTAACATTATTTTTTTTAAGAGAAGACCTAAAATAATTAGTGTTGTAGAATAACAAAAGCAACTTCGGGAATTTGAGTTGTATTTAACCGTTATAGTTCAAAGATCCTGTATGATATTGCATCTTTTCGTTGTACTGAATTCAGGAAAATTATGCGCCACATGATCTCGTATTTAGTTCTATTATAGAGGCCTCTCCGTCTATTAGAATAATATATAACCAATCCCTTTCAAATACTTAGATAATCAAATAAATCAGTGTGTGATAAATGACAAGAAGACATATCACAAACTACAAGAGTCTAATTTCAAGCAAATATCAAACATTATGAAACCCTTGCTTGAAGGGAGAATATATATATATATATATATTGTAATGATGGTTGGATTGAAGAGATTGATTTTCCTTTTTGGAATGGGTGATGATATTGAAGAGGTTTATTTTCTTACCACATCTTAGCAATTAGAGATTTGGTACGAGGTTAGAAAAAATATAACATATTGGAAGATGATCTCAAATATTCAAACAACAATACACTCTCTTGAAACCTTCTATTTACTAGAGACATTCATTCCTAAGCATGTGCATGTCAATGGGATGTATGCATCCTCTGAGCCTTGCAACTCGCAACTTGAGTGTTTGAATCTCCAATAGTTTTCCTTTTAAATCTAATCTCATAACACTAAAATCGATTTGTAAAAGATAGGGCTCTAAGGATGAAATCCCGAGGCAAATTTAGTGCATTGAGTCAGTGAATCCGCACATATGTCAACCCATATAGGAGCCGCAACCTTATGATATTTTTATTGTCTTATTTTTAATAATGCTGTGAAATGGGATGAGGTACAATCAAAATTCTAGATCTATAAGGATTTTGAAATTGAAGAATTTGTTTTCCTAAGTTAGATGGGAAATGGGACTAGACACAATGAAACTCTGAATATATAAGAATTATGACTTTTAACAAGATTACATTTTGGATTTATATCAAATTTTGATAATAGAATTTTAACACTAAAAAGTAATTTCATAAATTTGTTCTCCTTTATAATTTTGTGAAGTGGTACTGGACAATCAAAATTGATTTTGAACTCATAAGAATTTTGTCTTCAAAAAATGTTTCCAGATGGGATTGGACACGATTAAAATCTTGAATCCATAAAAGTTCTGACTTTTTGTACAGTTAATTCTAAAGATTAAAAAAATGTTATTTAATTTGATGGGATTGTACAATGGATATGTAGAAATCCATAGCCTATATGAGCTTCTCCAAGAACCAAGTTATTGTGTGGTGCTCTATCCATCATAAGGCGGGGATCCCTTACAAAATCTTGTCATGTGTGACAAGAACTCTAAAATGGCATATGCCCATGAAAATATGGAGGGAGAGATTGCATATAGAGTAGTTTTCATATGCATTCCTTATTTTGGGAGATCATGTTGCATACATAGTAGTTGTTTTGATATACATTCCTTCTTTTGGGAGATCACAGTAACTAGTAAGTTCTCGATTCCCACTGCCGAAGGGTCTGTAAATTGAAATTCATATTAATGGGTAATTTAAAAAGTTTCCCTTCCTTTGAAATGTTGTTATAAATTATGTTATTCTGAATTGGACAAGTAAAGATATCATTTAAATTTTTTTTAAGTGAAATTTTAACTTTGCACTTCTTAGAACATGCCAAAACCCTCTAGAAGGGTCGAGAAGGGCTCAAATTTGACCGCTAATAAGGAAGGATCTCATCCCAAGTGGGTGTATGTTTGGATTTATACATTCTTAGGATATGCACAATAATTTTGGTGACAGCCTGTGTTTGTCTATCAGTTTGGGGGTTGAAGGAAGTCGATTTGGTCAGCTTGGGGTTCACCATTGACAATAGGTTGGACCAGAAAGTTCTCAGGAATATACTATCTGGATCCGAAATATTGGTTCATGGGAGGCAAAAGTGAACCCAAACACACACAAAGAAGAGATGAGTAGTGGCCTCTGATGTAATGTTTTTCTCACAAGGAGTTAAAATTACCATCTTAGAGAATTGATCAACAACCACATATACACAGCGACCACAGAAGGGAGGTTTGGTTAATTGTAATAAGGGAAGTGTTAAGCCCTAAATGTTGGGCGCATTCCCCCTATAGTGTGGTGCATTACCCCCTATATTTTGGTGTATTATATATTATGAATGTAAGCTTGGGTCTATTAGTGGGTCTATTAGTTGTTATTATACATCTTTGTCTCCTATATATAGGAAGTATATATTTTCATTTGAGTCATCATTGCATCTTTTCTTGTCTTATGTAGTTAGTTCATTGTGTAAGGAGGTTCCTCCCTCAAAGAGGATTGATATTCATCTCCGTTCTTCATTATTAAGGCGCGTATTACTCTCTTGTGGTCTTATGCTATTTCTGGGACTTGGTTGCATAATAGGAAACCATGAAGGATGCATTAAGAGAGGAGATACATAAAACAAACAATCTGAAGGAGATGATGAAACAAAGAATCAACACATTAACTCAGAGACTTTATCCTCACTATACCACTGCTATAACAACAACACGATCCCATTGTCGAATGCTTCTACTCCATCATTAATGAATGCTGATGGTCATGCAAGAAATTAATGTAATGTAAACTTGTTATTCTACCCTAAATCATTGAAAGTATGAGTGCATTTGATTGGTGTCCAATAGTTAAAATTTCTTTGTTACTTGTCATTGCGTTTGGTGGTAGTATGATTGCTTTCATCCTCTATTCTGACTACATAGTGGGGTTCCGTAATTAGTTGTGTGTTGCAACAACCTTGCCCTCTGCATCATAAAGACACTAAATCGTAAGGTAAGGAGACTAAATGGAATTGCAATTTTTGTAGGTGAGATGGTCATGTGAATTTTTGTGGATGAGATGGTCATGTGAAATCTAAGTTTTTTAAGAAAAATATTTGTTGGTGATGATAGATCTCTTAGTCTAGAACAATTCAATTGGATGATGGTAATTTCAAACATGTATTACGTGTTCAAGTCTTTTTTGCAATCTTCTATGTTTATCAGATCAATTATTTTGTTGAGGGTAAGATTATAGAGTTTTCACCTCACCAAGTTGTAATCAAGGGTTTTAAATATCCTAAGCATGGCCTAGAAACTAAAAGTGTCGATGATATTACCAGGTTGTACTGATGTGACAACTTTAGGTCATCATCTTTTCCATCGATTTTTATTTCTCATGGCAATGATTTGAGTAAACAAGAGAAATAGTTGGGTGATCTTGTTGATAAACATGTAGATAAACATTGAACATATTCATAGTTGTAGTGAACCTCTTCTACTTTGGATCAAGTTTTAAAGATTCATGATCCTAAAACATTTGTAGAAGCTTTTGTCCATCCACATTGGGATGCAATAATGAATGAAGAATATCATTCCTTAATGGTTATTGATATTTGAACTATTGTAGCACTTAGGAAAGGGATAAAACTTGTTAGATGTAAATGGGTGTATATAACTAAACATGCATCAAATGGAAGCATTGAAATGCTTAAGGAAACACTAGTTTCCAAAGTATTTTCTTGAGTTGAAGGGATTGGCTATAATGAAACATTTTCCCTTGTCACAAAATAAATTCCATTTTCCTTGTTCTATCCCTTTCCTCTTCACATTCATCCCTTACTATTTGGATAAAAACCAATGGATGTCCTTATTCACCTCCAACTTTTTCCTATGCTCTTATCCGGTTGTGATCACTCATGAGGGAGACATATATTAAAAAGTGCTATGATATATTAGCCACCCTTTCTTTCTAAATCCCACCATTCCTTTAGGTTGGAATCAGTTTGATAGGTTCTACGACTACCAAGCCCAACTTCAAATTGTTTATAAAGAATTAAGGCAAAGGGTCTCCATATCCATAAAGTCCATTTTGTTTATAAAAATTCAAGTAAAAGTGTTTTCCCAAGTAGCATCCCTCCTATACTTTGTCCTATACTTTGTTCTATGTATTGCAATATGGTTTTATTTAACATGTTTTTGTTATATATGTGTGTGTGTTATTTTAAATTTTAGAGGCAATGCAAATGAAGGAAATTCGAGCAGTTGTTGAATTTCTTTGTGTGAGGGGAAGAGGTTGATTCATACCTTAATTTGGTGCAAAACCCATGCAATCATTTTTATTACGAATACAATTGACCTCCCTTTTTACCTATGGTTTATGATTTTTCTTATCACAAAGTTTGGTTTCTCTTTAATTTTTTTATACTAAGTAACCTCTAGTGTTTGATATTTTTCTTTTGAGACTTTTTGTTGTTGTCTTTTAAATATTTCTCATAGATATTTTGGTTTTGTTTTTGTCGGGTTCAATGGATGGGGATATCAATCCAAACCCAAACAACCTAGCTTATGGAGATTCCACTGGGCACAAGTAAAGGTCAAGGAGAAGGTAGCTAATTCAACTAATTTTCTACAACATAATTATATAATTTGTTTTTCTTTTTTTAAAATTAAAAGCAGAAAAAAGGTAAATGAAGACGATAGAGAGCCGTTGAATATATTTGCATGAGAGGGGCAAAAAATGAGTCAGTTTTTGGTGCAAAACCCCATCTAATTCTCCTCATTTAATCTCTCCCTATCTATTTGGGATTTAAGATTTTTTTTCATAAGATGTAGTCCTGCATTCAATCTTTGGTTTCTGTATAATATTTTTATAATTTACATTCTATTTTTAATATTTCTAAATATATATTTGGTGTTGTTTTAAAATTTCTAATAAGATTTTCTAGTTTTGTTTTGTTGGGTTCAGTGGGTGGGGAAATAACCTAATTGATGCAAATTCAACGGGTGTAGTGGGAGCAATTGCAAGCTAAGGATAAGATACATATCGTTAAATCTAATCTATTTTCAGTTACAGTTTTTCCTATAAAAACTCATAAATCCTCTTCAAGAAGAGAAATTTATATTTGTGCATAGGCACATGTGCATTCTAAATCATCTTGTGGTTTGGTTCCCAAAATATGAAAGTGCCTCAAAAGGAAATGACCACTTATAAAAATGCATATTTTTCATATACATCCAAGATTTCAAAAGACATTTTGGAGTTGTATCAAAATATACCCAAATTTATCTTTTCCTCAAATCCTTCTGTAATTTTCATGTAATTGCCTATGGTTGGAAAACAAAAAATTGACATGACTAGACATGATATATGTCTCTTCAACTCTCAATTTAGTATATCTTTACATTGATCATAAATATAGATAATCAACCATCAATATGTATGTTTTAATTTATTTCATTTTTAGCTACATTATTTTTTCATGGAAAAAAATCATAGATTCTATTGAATAAGAGGATAAATTTATTTTATGCATATGCACCTATGCATTTTAAACCAACCTATGGATTAGTTCCCAAATTTTGGAAGTGCCTCAAAATGCCATAAGCGATATATGAACCGACCACTTATTAAAAAGATAGATTGGTCATCTACCTCCAAGCTTTCAAAAGAATTCTGAAGTTGTATCAAATATAGCGAAACATATCTAGGCTACAACTGCTTCTCTAATTTTCATATTATTTCCCATAGTTGGAAAACAAAATATTTACATGGCTAGGCATGATATTTAACTCTTCAGTCAGTTGTTATAGATTTACATCAATTAGATAAATACTTAATCAATCATTTATATATATGGTTTGATTTAACTCATTTTCTATTACATTTTCTTCCCTAGGAAAAAATTCTTCAATTCTATTGAGAAGAATAGGTTGAATATAATTTATATTTTTTATATGCATGTGCATTCTAAATTGTCTTGTGAACTGGTTCCCAAAATCTAGAAGTGCCTTATAAGGACATAGTTGGTCTCTGCACTAGTCACTTATATACAATAGATTGTACATATACCTCCAAGATTTCAAAAGACACTTTGCAATTGTATCAAAATATAGCCAAGCAAATGTAAGCTATAACCCCTTCAAAATTTTCATTTAATTGTTGATTGTTGTTTGGGCATTATATTCAACCCCTCAATGCTCTGCTGATACAGTTTTACATTGATAAGAAATATAGATATAACCAACAAAGAAAATTAACTTTAAAAAGTTATTGGAAAAATCTTGGGTTAGATTATCCTTGGATGCTAGCATTGTCCAAAGCATAGATTCCGTATGAAGTCCATATTTTGATAAGGAATGAACTTCCATATTGGGTTCTCTATATACATGGAAGAACATAGTGGAGTTAAAGACATTTTTCATTCTTTGGATCTCCTCAAAAAACGGACTTAGGAACAAGTTCCTTCTCCTAAATTTCCAACACATGCCATTTATAACATCCATAGAATCACCCAAGGTTTGCAACTTGCGATCCCATTTCTTTGAAGCTAAAGATAAAAACAATTGTAGAGATATAATTGTTGTGTAGTTGTTAGAATCACCTTGTAGGCTTTCTTAAATTACCTAAATCAATGACTATAGAAAATGAATAGGTCCCCCCTGTTTTGACCAATGGGGGAGGGTTACTGTAAATAACACCATCAAAATATCCCCAAGCCCCTGAATTGTTGATTGGATCAAGATTAAGTTTCCTTTGAGTCATGTTATTGAAGGGAACTTGTAGCTAGAAAGAATTGACCTACATTGGGAGCACATTGAAAGGTAGGAATACATCTATTCTCAAATATTCTAGCATTCCTCACCATCCAAATACTCCATGCATCAATCAAATGGAGGTCTTTAAGTTATTTAAGTTGTAACTTCTTTTTCCACTGAGCGAAGCTCTCTATAATTCATTCACCTTGTCGTTCTCTTCTCACCCTTGTCAATCTGTCCATTTTCTCTTAAACATGTTTATCATATGCACATGAAATCAACAAGTGACATATGGTTTCCTCTCACTCCTTGCATAACATACAACTACTAGAACCATGTTTGTTCTTGCTTTGTATAGCCTCCATGTTTGTTCCTCCCTAATTCTTTATGGTAAACTACATAAAGGTTATTGTCTTCAATGGAGATTTGATTATTGATAGTGGTTTCAACTTTCCACCGTTGTTAAAAATCTTTGCATCTATCACTTTCATGTATGTACTTGTATCATAATTTTCGAATGTAGATCCCTAGAGTAAAATTCTTTTACCAACTAAATAATTTCCACATCCTTGATTTTAAAATGACATACATTTAGTTTTAATGTATATGCCTCCCACAACATGCTCCCCTTCATGACCATCCAAACCTAATTGTTTTGAATTTTTCCATTCTTACTACCAAATAGTGGAGAACTTTGAAGTGGTTGATTGAGCTGGGTTAACTTTGAAGAGTTGTGATTACATTGCGAGGAAATTTATATAGACCTCTACTTCCCACCCTTGATCTGTTCACATCTTGGATTTTTATCTATTTCCAACTTTCCACACTAGCTACTTATCCATCATTGGGAAGGATAAAACCATGCCCTTGTATTATTGTATTATTGTTTTTATGTATTATTGTTACATTTTGAATGTTTTTGACGTGCGGCAGGTGGCCATTGGGCTTTGTCGTCACGGTTTGGGAGCCTGTGGTATAGATAGCGTTTAGCTTACTCTTTACGGCTCTTCTTTTCAGATTGTTTATTATTTAGCCTTATTCGCTAATTTCCATTTGGATGTAGTTGAGATGAGAATATTAAACATAACAACGCTTAAATTTTAATTACTTGCTGCCTTAATAGCTGAGTTGGTTCGAGCACCCTTAGTAAGCGGGAGGTCATGAGCTCAACTCTCATTGAACGCAGAGACTATCCTTTGTGTATTGTTTTATAGGATATATCAAGCATAAACACCATGATAAAGGATGATGTGAATTAATAAAAGGTTATAACAATTTTTTATTTATTGTTTACTCATGTGTACAGGTTGCTTCAACTGATTTCAAACTATATCATAAAACCCACATTTTGCAAAGATTTTCCATGCCACGTGGTCGTTAAATATTTATTGTTTACTCATGTGTACAGGTTGCTTCAACTGATTTCAAACTATATCATAAAACCCACATTTTGCAAAGATTTTCCATGCCACGTGGTCGTTAAATGATGGTTAGGTTTTTGGTTGACCTTGGGCAATATAAAAGTGTTCTAAAAACCTAAAAATAGCATTCTTCCCTAGTCTTATGTCTCTGGTGCAAGTGTATGAGTGGTAGGATGATGGCCACATGGTTTTGCTGTCAAACCTTAATCCATTTGTTATAGGCTACGTTTATGCCTATCTTAGTTCTTCTGCACTGAAGGATTTACATGTCTACTGTTTCATGTTGTGCAACAAAAACCCTTTTTATTGTCATTAGCTTACCTGTGTGAGTGTTATTATTCATACGCCAGTACAATAGTGCGCTGAAGAGGTGGGCATGAATCTTGGTTCGTTGTGGTGTGGCTTGAGCTGTTTAATTGCGTGTTTGAGTTGGGTGTAAGGTTAGATGTCTTCGTAGCCTGGTCTGTAGTGTGGCTTATTATGTGAAAAGATTATTGTTTTTCATTGCCCAACTTATGTGTGGCATTTGAATCTGCTCCGTCCTGGATTTGGGTCTCATAATTGAACTCTGTGAGCCACGTTTACTTATGTCAGTGCTTTTTTGATGTTCGTCGTTCTCTAAGATGGTGGCTAGGGTTTCATATGTGAGTACTATATGTTGTATTCTTTCTTGACAGTGCCTCCCTGAAGCTCGTTGCACCTTTAATGGTGGCTAGGGTTTCATTCTATCGTCTTCTTCTCAACAAGACAAAGAGAATAAACTAGGTAAGAATTATTTCTTCTCTTTTTTTTTATCCATTCTTGCACTGTTGATTTTCAATGTTTTCATTAATGACATGGGGTTTAATTAATTTTGGTTCTTCTCTATTGCAGGCTTCAATTCGAAGAATCTTAAGTTGGGAAGACACCACCAGAAGGGCTCCACTAAATGTTTCTTCTGGTAAGCCTCGATTTCACTGAGGTTCCTCCTGCAGTGGTGTATGATGTTTACTTTTAGTTTGATGCACTTCCTTGGGTTCTGATTTTTGGCTCAGCCGTGGATTCTCTGTGTTGTAAAAAAAAAATTGGAGGCCATGTGGCCGATACTTTGATATTTGGTTCAATTTATTGAAGCCCTAATGGTTGTTTAGAGTTGGAGGCTTAGGGATTTCATAGCCGAGACTTGGATAAACCGTGGCCTTCTCAGTCGTAATTTTTGTTTATAGTTATGTTGTTTTAAAGCAGGCTTTTAAGTCGTGACTCTGGTTGTAAAAAGGCCACAGGGCCGTAACTGATATGATTCAGTTTAGGGTTTAACTGTTACTTGCAGCTTGAATAAGCTCGTAGCTTTTTTTTTGTAAATTATATTTTGATAAAATTTATAAATTGTGGTTTTTAAGTAAAAGATGGCAAATGTGATATTCTTACTGTTTTAGTTTTCCTCAATTCTGTTTAAATATTTATCAAAGTTTTTGTTACTGTAAATTGATATTTGTTCTGATTATGTTTAAAGATGAAAAGAAATCTTTTAGACAGTTAGTATTTAAAATATAGTTTGATTTTTACTATCAGTAATAAATTTCTGTAGTAAGTAAATAGAGAAAAAGAAATGGACTAAGTAACCTAATTCTTTACTGTTTTTTTTTAGTTTGAAAATATAATGACAGGTTTTTATTTCTTCTTCTTTTTGTTTTATAATTTACTCAAGCAATTTTTATTATTGTTGCTTATGAATAATGTAGGTAATTTCATTAAGTCATCTATTCGATGCTTATGGTTATATAAAATAGAGTATATAGGTTTTAATTTGTTTTAGAAGTGAAAAGAACAATCCCTCTCCTAATGAAAAGGGGGTGGAAATTTTGGTTTAAATATTTACTGTTCGTTTAAACAGGTTTATTTATAAACCCTAAACCCTCTTAGTTTAAGTACATAGTTAGTATTTCCTTTTAAGGTTACCCTAGTTTACATTTTTACTTAGATGAATTTATTTCAGTAAATATCTAGCCATGTTTACAGTTTCTTGAAGTTAATATTAGTTATTTAATTTTTGTGTGTATAATAACTGTTAATTACTATAATAATAAACTTATAATAATTATTTATCTAATGTGTAAACCATTACATAGACTAAGTAAATCTATACTTTTGGATCTTTTCTAACAGTTCTGTTATATTATTCATGTACTCTGACTAAATAAATACATCTAAAATAAAAAAGAAAACATACATACAAATCATACATATGAATGTGTAGAAGATAGTAATTCACATTCATGCATACTTCATTCGATTCTTTATCTAAAATTAATCTAACCTACTGTACTAAAGTACTACCTTAACAAAAGGTGTGGAAAAATACAGTTAGGTATTTTTCTATCTATCAGTAAATCTAGAAATTCTTCTAATCATTTACCCTAATCTATGTAGTTCAGAGCTTAACTATATTTTCACAGTATAAATATTTCTCGTAACTAACCCTAGCAGCAACAGAACAGAAGCATAACATATCATTGCTTCAACGTAGCTTTCCAGATAACAATAAATATTTAGAAAGCTAGATATATCAAGTAGAACCTGGAAATATGGATGAGGTGATAACAGCTAAAGGAACCCGTTCCTCCCAACCAACTCATGGAGAAAATATGGACTGCAAATTTTAGAACCCTTGAGCTTGTCTCTTGGTCCACCTGGTAGAAGTACCGGGTGAGAGATGTAGTTTAGTAATTCTTTGCAACTCTACTGAGTGTTCAGCAGCAAATCAGTTCTGCATGCTGTAGTATGAACTCAGCTTAGAATAGTTGCACTAGTTCAGGTCTTCAGCACTTTTCCACTCAAAACATACTTCAGCTAGTCCTCTCCATCAAATTTTCTTGTGCACTTCATTCACTCATAATGCTCACCAATCAAGAATGGGCAGCGTCAGCTGTCTTCAATAGGAAGTTTTATTAGCATGCCTAGCTCTTTTGGGTCAGTTTTCACTTAATGAGCCACCTTCTCTTGTTCCACTTTCTTGGGGAACATGACCACAAAAATAGGGAAGTTGCCACCTGCAACAGCTAGAAGTAGTTTGAGGATGCTGCCAAGTGTCAATATTCTCTCAACCTAGCCTACTCCACCAAGTGACCAGTAAAACACTCATTTAACGACTTCCCTAAGTTGTTGTCTCATCTTTCATTTATTTATTAATAAAATATTCAGCAATTACATTCAATTATCCTTGACCCCACTTGGTCATTAATTACAAACTTTATAATAAAATATAACATAAGGTTTCTTAAAACATAAAATGTTTTTTTTTGCAAATTGGGGAATGTGACATTGTTCCCCTGATCGAGAGTCATTAATATAATTAATTCATGTAAAGTCATTGAGGTTAACCCTCCATTGTAAGTCAGGGCAATAGACCCCACAATTGAGTCATATTAGGTTTATTAGACTCTCATAGAGAAGTCAACCCTGTAGGGAATAAGTCAAATGGAAATTAAGTATAAATAGAGAGAGAGACTCTCTATTTGACACACACACTCACTCATAAATAGTGCATGAGTGAGAGAGGAGCAACTCGCACAAGTGAGAGAGAGAACAATTGTCGGAGATCATCTTTTTACTTTTGGGTTTTACTTTTTCTATTGGTGCTCATTCTATCTCTGAGGAAGTTGTGGGGTTTTCTCCTTTGTGGTTTCCCCGAGGAAAATTCTTTGTGCATCTTGTCTCTTGTGATTATTGTTGTGTGTTATTCTCTCAGATAAGATCCTATATCATATTGATTAAATGATAAAAATTTAACATGATATCATAACTAACCTGAGAAGAAGACATTGTGCAACTGCAGAAGATAGGGATTCTTAATTTTTGGGTTTCTCTCCATAGATCATCAGCAAAAGGAGGCTAGGATAACTATCCTTTGAAGGGCGCATCTTCCCGTCAAAGCATAATTTGATTCCAGGCATTTTTAGTTTTTGACCTGTCACTACTATGGGAACATTATAGGAAATTTGGGGTCTAAAATGGGCCTTATAAGAAAATGAGCCAACAATAAATTCTTGTGAGTTGGAATTCAAGAAACAATATAATTTCAATAAAATGAGTCAACCATAATGGTTGACTTGACATATTTGTCATAAAAAAAACAACTTTTTTTGTTCCTATTTTCAACATATCTCCCTGTGTTTTACTCAAATTTCTAGCAGGATGGCTCATTGGATGCATAATTAAATTACGGATCCAACGAGTACCCACACTGCATAATTTTGACGGGCCCTGCTACCCCCAAAAAAATAAATACCTAAAAAAACATGATGATGACATCATCATCACGTTTTTCAGGTATTCATTTTTTTTGGGATAGCAGGGCCCGTCAAAAGTATGCAGTATGGCTACTCGTTGGATGTGGAATTAAATTTTGCATCCAATGAACCCTTTCTCTTGAAATTTAAGTAAAAACACACAAAGGTATATTGAAAATACGAACAAAAAAGTAGTTTTTTATTTCTTCCACCAAAATGAATAAACATTATTTTATTATTTTAACTATTAATTTATTATTTTCCTTAGGAGGCCCATTTTAGACCTCAAATTTCTTCTAATGATTAGGGATTTTCACAGAAGTGGAATTTTTGAGTGAGCCCAGCATAGGATTGCTCTCCTCCTAAAAATCGAAATTTAGAGATCAAGATCGAAATTTTTGGTTGAGTAAAACTCCGGGAAAGTCAAACCCTAATTTGACCCTGGACCAAAAAATCATCACTGCAAAAGATCAGCTCCAAATCCAGTTCGGACATCTCAAATTGGTAAGATCTAAATCTTTTGTATTTCCATTTGAGGTTCTCATTAAATATGTCTCATCACACCAAGCTTGATGAAAATCTTGAAGGAGTTGATAACTTTCAAGCATGGAAGTATAGGATTTCACTTGTTCTTGAATAAAATGAATTGGACACCTACATAAGTGGAGAGGTTCCAGTTATAGAGGGAGATGAGGCTAAAGCCTCACACAAGAAGAAATTGGTTAAGGCCAAGAGGATTATTGTTGATTCCATCAAGGATCACCTTATACCACATGTGTATTCCTTAAAGACACCCAAAGATATGTTTGATTCCATGACCAATCTATTTGAAGGGAAGAATATAAATCGAAAGATAACTTTGCGAAACCATTGAAGAATGTAAAGATACAAAATGTAGAGACCATACAGTCATACTTTACAAGGGTCTCTCAAATCAAAGAACAACTTGAAGCTATGGAAGAATAAGTAGAGAATGGAGAAATCGTGATGACCACCTTAAATGGTCTCCTCGGGTCATGGGACTCCTTTATTCAAGGAATTTGTGCTAGAAGAAAATTAATCACCTTCAGTAGGCTGTGGAAGGAATTCTCACAAGAAGAAGCTTGAATAGTAGCTCGAGAAGAAAAGATGGGAAATGAAGATCAAGCTCTCACAACACACAACAAGAAATTAAAAAGGGGGCACTATCATCACATGAAAGGAAAACATCATCACCAGAATTAGAAAGATAACCCTAGAAGATCTAACAGAGATCTATCTAATGCCAGAAGCTATACATGTGATGAGAAGAGACACTTCTCTAGAGATTGTCCCAGAAATAGAGGTGGCTCCCACAAGAAGAAGAACAACAAAAGAAGACATCATGCTCACACTACAAAGGATGATGAACCTACTAGGAAGAGAGTCAAAGAAGAAAGTGAAGATTCTTCAAGCAATGAAGAGTATGTTTTGATTTCTTCCCTCACAGGAACTATTACACATGGAAGCAATGATTGGCTCATAGATAGTGGGGCTTGCAAGCATATGGCGGGATTTAAAGAATCCTTTGTGAATTTATCCGAACATAAGTCACCCCACAAAGTGAAACTTGGGGATGACTACCGGTACCCTATAAAAGGAAGTGGTGTAGCTTCCTAAAAGCTAGACTCTGGAAAGTATATGAAGATGAAGGATGTCTTGTTTGTACCAGGACTAAAGAAGAATATTCTCTCCATATCTGCATTGGATGCAAAATGTATGAGGGTTTCATTTGTAGATGGACAAGTCCTTATGTGGCCAAAGGGAAAGACTATAGATGATGTAGTAATGATTGGAGAGCAAGAGGGAGGATTATACGTATTACAGGTACAACCAGAAAAAGCTTTGGTCCATGACTCAGTAGAGCCAAGCGAACTTTGGCATAGAAGGCTTTCACATGTTCACTATAAGACACTACCACTTGCAAGCAAAGTTGTTGAAGGTCTTCCAGAAATCCAGGCAGAGCATGAAGGCGTTTGCAAAGGATGTGTGAAGGGAAAGAACACAAAGAAGACAATTCCAAGTAGCGAGAGTAAGGAGAAATGAATCTTGGAAATTATACACTCCGATGTATGCAGTCCGATGTCATCTAGTTCATTAAGTGGGTATGTATATTATGTTTCTTTCATGGATGATTTTTATAGGAATACATGGATATATTTATTGAAAAGCAAGGATGAAGCATTCAGTAAGATCAAGGAATTCAAATCCTTGATTGAGAACCACACAGAGAAGAAAATCAAGACCTTTCGATTAGACAATGGTGAAAAATTCACATCAGATGAATTCAAGGAATTATGCAGAGAGTTAGGGATTAAGAGGGAGTTGACCACTCCATATAATCCACAACAGAATGGAGTTGCAGAAAGGAAGAACAAAACAATTATTGAAGCAGCAAAGGAAATGCTTCATGATCAGGATCTTCCTATGCATCTATGGGAAGAATATGCTAAGACAGCTGTGTATGTACATAATCGTACTCCACACAGAGTACATGAGAACAAGACACCAGAATAATTCTTCTCTGGAAAGAAACCAGAAGTCAGCCATCTTAGAATATTTGGCCGCCCGGTGTACATACACATTCCGAAAGAAAAGAGGATGAAGTTAGATCCTTCACGAAATAAGGGTATATTTGTGGGATATAGCGAAAGATTGAAGGCTTACATAATATATTTCCCAGGATTCAAGAAGATCAACATTAGCAAGGACATGCCATTTGATGAAGACTCAACTTACAACAAATCCAGAAAGATACCTGTTGAAGACCTTGAAGAAACATAAGTACCCAGGATCCGAGATACAACAATGAATGAAGCAATTCCAGAATAAGATCAAGAAATAGAATAACCTCAGTAACATGTAGATCGACCCTGTGAGAAGAATTATTACAAGAGGAAACCAACATGGGTACAAGAGGCTATCCCAGGTGCAGAAAGATATGGTACTCCAGAAGCAATACACAGAGAAAGGAAGAGACCTATGCCATACTCCAGTTATGTATACCTGCTATGTGAAATCATTGATAAATACCCTTCCAACTATGAAGAAGCGACATAAAAGAAAGAATGGAAGGATTCTATGATCGAGGAGTACCAGTCGATCATGAAGAATGATGTCTGGGATGTGGTCCCGAGACCAGAAGGAAAGTCTGTTGTGACTTCCAAGTGGATCTGCAAGATCAAGCATGCTGTAGATGGAAGTATAGAGAAATATAAAGTGATATTTGTGGCACGTGGCTTCTCCCATAAGGAAGGGATAGATTATGAAGAAATTTTTGCACCTGTAGCCATATACACTTCCATCAGATTAGTACTTGCTGTGGCTACGGTGATGAAATGGAAGATACACCAGATGGATTTCAAGACCGCGTTCTTGAATGGTGTGGTGGAAGAGGAAGTGTATGTGGAGAAGCCACTCGGATTTAAGACTCATGATAGTGAGACTCATGTGTGCAAATTGAAGAAGGCCTTATATGGTTTGAAACAAGCACCTAGGACGTGGTACGACAGGATTGACAACTTCCTAACTAGTTTGGGATTTACCAAGAGTAAAGTGAATTCCTACCTTTACTACAAGGTTGAGGAAGGGAACCTAGTGATACTCCTACTGTATGTAGATGACCTGTTTGTGATAGGTGAGGACGTGTTGATTTCTGACACGAAGAGGGAGCTTCCTTCCTAGTTGGAAATGAAGGACTTGGGTATGATGCACTACTTTCTAGGCATGGAGGTGTGGCAAAGTGCATATGGAATCTCCCTTGGACAAGGGAAGTATGCAGTATAGATCTTGAAGAGGTTCAGGATGATGGACTACAAGGCCACCGCCACACCTATGGAATCGAACCTGAAGCTATTGAGTGATGCTTCATCAAAGTCATTTGATGCCATGATGTATCGTCATATGATTGGATCCTTGATGTACTTGACAAATACGAGACCAAATATTTTCTTTGTCGTGAACACATTGAGCCAATTCCTGACAGATCTGAGACATGTTCACCTGATTGCTGCAAATCATATTTTTGGGTACTTGAAGGGTATAGTTGATTATGGGCTTAAGTATGATGTGAATCAGAATATAACCTGGAAGGTTATGTGGATTCGGATTGGGTAGGCAGTTCCATTGATAGGAAGAGCACTTCAGGGTGCTTCTTTAGTATGGTATCAGGTGTGATATCTTGGTTTTGTAGGAAGCAGTCCTACGTGGTACTAAGTATAGCTGAAGCAGAGTATGTCGTAGTTTGTTCGACTAGTTGTGAGGTAGTGTGGTTGAGGAAGCTATTGTATGATTTGTTTGATCTCCAATTGGATGCTACTTGTATATATTGTGACAACCATAGTTGTGTGAAGTTGTCGGAGGACAAGTCAAAGCATATTGAGATCAAGTATCGCTATATCAGGGATATGGTGTAGAGAGGATAAGTGAAGCTCCAATATGTTGCGACATATGAGCATATAGCTGATGCATTGACCAAGCCGTTAGCTAGAGTGAAGTTTGGGTACTTCAGAGAGAAGCTTGGTGTTCTTTAGATCGAGGTTCTCTCCAAGGGGAAGTGATGAGTCCAAAAGACGCAGATACACATGAGATCCTTTCCTACATGGCGGCAGGTTGGGCCTCCCATGGTCGTTGATGTAAGTGTTGAGCCTTCCTGACATGGTGGCAGGATGGGCCTCCCATGGTAGTTGATGTAAGTGCTGAGAGCCTTTGCGACATGGTGGCAGGCTGGGAATCCCATGGTCGTTGATGTAAGTGTTGAAGCCTTTCCGACATGGTGGTAGGCTAGGACTCCCATGGTCGTTGATTTAAGTGTTGTGTTATGTGCATCTGGGCTTTGCTCCGTGTGATGATGAGATGATCTAAATATGATGAGGTAACAGTAGAGTACACAGGTGTTGCAAGGCATGTAATCAGTCCTGGGATGCTCCTTCAGGTTTTGCAGTGGCATATAACCAGTCCTGGGAGATCTTGCAAGTTTTGCAAGAGGAATATAATAAGTCATGAGATGTACCTACTTTATGGCTTACTCGTAGACATGTTGAATACCTACATGGAGGCTAGGCCTACATCCAACATGGAAAAGGGCTAGCTCTGTATAACTTCCTATGACGAGTAGATTTGAGAGATAGCACCATTTGCTCGAGATAGCAGCAACAGTGATGATGATGATCCAGCTCTGATGATGTTCCAAATTTGATGACAATTCAGTGACGAAGACTTGTGCCGATGAATTGTGTTAAGAGAATAGCTTCCTAGTTAAGATGGAGTGTTGATGTATTTTTAACTTCAGAATGTATTCACTTGTATATTTCTTATTGTATTTCATTGTACCCCGATGGAGATGTTTGTTCCTCTGATTAGGAGAGTCAGTAATATAATTAAGTCATGTAAATTCATTGAGGCTAACCCTCCATTGTAATTCAGTGCAATAGACCCCACATTTGAGTCATATTAGGGTTATTAGACTCTCCTAGAGAAGTCGATCCTGTAGGGAATACGTCAAGTGGAAATTAAGTATAAATAGAGAGTGAGACTCTCTATTTGACACACACACTCACTCATAAATAGTGCATGAGTGAGAGAGGAGTAGCTCGCACAAGTGAGAGAGAGAATAACTGTCGGAGATCATCTTGTACTTTTTTATTTTACTTTTGTTATTGGTGCTCATTCTATCTCTGAGGAAGTTGCAGGGTTTTCTCCTTTATGGTTTCCCCGAGGAAAATTATTTGTGTCTCTTGTCTCTTGTGATTATTGTTGTGCATGCTATTCTCTCATATAAGATCCTATATCATATTGATTAAACGATAAAAATCTAACAACATGGACTGTACCTGGATGCATAATAAATCACACTATGATTTGATCTCCTCAATCACGATCCTTGTTGTCTCATCCTCCTAAGGAGCATCAAAACCGATATCAACACCTGACATATAGATAAAACAAATGTATTGGTCAAAGTACAAAACACTAATACAAAATTTAAAGATACTAAAATATTCAAAAAAATAAAATAAAAAAATTTAAAGATGCATGATCATGAACATCCTCACTATGCTCTAAGGGGGTCAATGGATCTTGGCCATCGTGCGAGGCACTAGCCACCATGCTGCCAAATGGACGCTCACCAAACAACTTGGCTAGTGAGGAGCTTAGACACAAACAACAATTAATAATTAAACACATGTACATGTATAAAATAACTTTTACTTCTATATGTAATTCAATTAAAAAAAACTATATGTAAACAATTTACATATGACTCCACTCAATGGAAAATTTTAAGAACCCTCCATAAATTTATATGTATAATAATTAGGCGAATCCTCTTGGTAAGAAGGAAATTTAATAGGCCAATTGATCAATCATATATATATATGGCGAATGTTTCATTAAATTCTAAAATATCGACGAATCTTTCGCTAGATTAGAAAACATTAGTAATTTTTTGGGGAATGCAAATAGTTTGATACAATAGAAGAGCATGTATAATTTAATAAGAAAATGTTTTTATAGAAGTATAATATATTCATTTTCTATGTTTAGAAAAGAAAAAACATAATTTATCCCTCTTATAGACAACATTTCAAACATTAACTAAAATGAATTTATCCAATAAAATAAAGGCTTAATTTATCAAATGGAAAGTGGAAAATTGGATTGGATTCAAAACTACAATGGACTCTATTAATAGAATAAATAATGGTATAATAATAAAATAAATGAAAATTAAATAATGTGCTCATCAAGCTCGGTGGGCTAGCTCAAGTGGTTGAGTGTTGTTAAGTTGTGAGCAGAAGGTCTCGAGGTCAAATCCTCGGGTGGCTATACATTGCTATGTAAGGGTCTCACTTGATTTCCCCATTGGGTTAGCTCTGTAATAAGAGTGGACGGGGTGCGACCCCTTTGGGTGCCCCCTTGTGATTTATTCATGTGGACGTAGCAACCCCCTTGTAGGTTTGTGAAGCGTAGCATAAAAATAATGTATTCATCAACAATTTATCATGATTATCTTAAGAAAAAAATGAATCTTATAATCACCATGAAG
This sequence comes from Pseudotsuga menziesii, assembly GCA_001517045.1. Lineage (NCBI taxonomy): Eukaryota > Viridiplantae > Streptophyta > Pinopsida > Pinales > Pinaceae > Pseudotsuga > Pseudotsuga menziesii. The sequence continues at coordinate 47,671 of LPNX010737944.1, forward strand.
CTCCTCAAGCTCTTGAATAGGATTTATCACATGCAATACCATAGGAAATACCATGGGACACCCAAAACCATGGGCTCATAAACCACCAATTGTAAAATCATTATTTACCATTATTATCTTAAGAAAAATTCGGTTATCACATGTGATACCATGGGACACCCAAAACCATGGGCTCCTAAACCACCAATGGTAAACCCATTATTAATGGAATAAAGGTTATCTTTAATAATTTTGTAACTTAGATGAAATCTTGGGCGAAGTACTCCTTAAAAAATATTGGTTCCAATTAATTGGGGTGAAAATGAAGGGCAGTTGTGAAATATGCAGGGCAAAAATATATTACCACAAATTTCCTTTATATTTTTGGATGGGTGAAAGAGTTTACATATGTAAAAAAATATTTAATTTTAGGGAGAATTATTATAAAACATTTATATATAAAAAATTGCCCCTTTAAAAATTTAAAACCCTATTATTTCTCCTGTGGGTGAAATTTTTCCCCTAAAATTTTCCTTAGTCCATTCATGACCTAGGAAGGTGTTGCAACAATATATTGTCTTGACGATCACAACAGACGACGAGAAGAACCCCACTCTAGAGAACGATCTGTATGAAACAATGAAGAAAAATCATATATGTCATCCTTTAAATAAAATGATGTTCCGATGTTCATACGAACCTCATGATGTTCTAATTCTGGTGACAACGATGATGAGGATGATTAAGTGAACGATTAGGATGTTATCAATACATGGAAATGTTGTCATGGTGATGTATTTGATGTAAAACAAGATGAAACCTATCTCATAGGAACTAAAACAAGTTTCTACGCATCTAGGGTCAAGAGAAATGTGTTGAACTACTACAAATGACCTCTTGAAAGTATCCTTGGCCTTAGAATAAGGATAGGGAAAAAATCAAGAGGAAATAATACTAGGCATGAGTCTTAGGAAATAACATGATCAATGAAAGAAACAAAAATAAAAAATGATACCGCATACCACCACATATGACTTCTTAAGTTTACATATCCTTGGTGTAAGAGTGGCTATATCCTAGTGCCATTATGAGGTTTTAAGAACTAGACATCACTCTCAATGACCTTGGCATGTTCAAGGGAGGAAACCTAGACCTTAGGGCCTAATGGAATATTTTTGCTATCCATGGAAAAGAACAACACCTTGAACCACTACACATGACCTGTTGGGATATTCTTTACCTCTATGTGGGAACATAAAAAAATCCGACCTCCCAAATAGATATTTGGTCTCAGGTTAGGATTAACGAGTTTTAGAGAACTAGTTATGGATCACTAATCCCTCAACATGTTCAATGGAGGAACATTTTCTTTAGAACCTAAATCAATATTGCATGCATCTAAGACGAAAAACAACACATTAAACCAACACTCATGACATCCCAAGAGAATCGCTCACCACTTAGTGGATACATTCACAATATTTTTATTTTTTGAAAACTAGGTATACTTAACTTTGATTCTATAATTCT